>JAGKTI010010700.1:11252-27925 GCA_018397915.1 Birgus latro
TGAGTTGCATTTTGTGTTGGTTTTGTAGCAGAGAAAAGTGGTGGTCACAAGTCTGGCTATAATAGGCTTGTTTTCATCTGATGGGAATGGGCTACTCCTACAAATTGAATGCTAAGTCATGGGTGCATTTAAGTTAATGGGGATTAGGTATGTGGTAAAAATGAAATCTTCGTTACTGAAGTTGGCATGTGTTCATCCTATGAAATGTGGCCAGTTCTACAACTTGTTTGCTAAATCATGCTTTCATGAAATTCAGTGAGCCTTTGTTATGAAGTGGAAATGAATCTCATTGGTTGTTGGTCAAATCAACATTCTAATCTGATGACTCCTGGCCATGAACTGGGCTAAAAGGTACACTTTTGTCTTTGAGTAAGGATGGAAAGATTTATGCTGTGCTTATGTAATTGAGAAAGCTGTATTCAAGATCTGGTCATTTTGAGATACCTGAACACATTGCCTTTAAAAGACTAGAGACTGAAGTTTCCCTTGTGTTGTCAAGTATCTGTCTTTTAGGGGACAGAGGGTAAGTTGGTGTACAGTAGTTGGTGGGAGGCCAGGTTGTCCCCCATCCCTCAAAAAAAAAAGGGGGGGAGAGGAATTTGCTGCATACTGTATTGCAGTATGTAATGGATAGTGAGGTGTCGTTTGCATGGTACATGGTTGGTTATTATACACTTGCTTTATAATGTGAAGGAGCATTTGTACAGCAGCAATCTGTTACTGGGAAAAACCTGTTGATGGATCTTATTTTTTTTTTTTCATTTTATTTTTTTCCCCCCTGTCATACTTCCTCAAGGTGTAATTTTAATCAAGTTCTCAAGGAAATGTGTGTGTGGGGAAAAGTTATGACAGGAAAGATGAGAGATTTGTTAATTTAAGGGAACACAATGGAGGTACAGCAAGTACAGTGTTAAGGCATGAGAAGGAAGCCAGGGGAAAAAATTGAAGCAAAGTGGATGAAGGCTAGGAAGCATAGTTTTAGATGGGGAAGTACTCATGCACAGTGATGATAGGGTAACAAGAAGAAAGAAATTATAGTGAAGGTGTACAGAGATTAGAAACAATTGTAGTGAAGCCCATGGGAATTGCTGTATGTTGATGACCTAGTGCTGACAGCGGAGACTAAGGAAGAAGTGGTGGAAATGCTTAACCTCTTCATTACCGCGCCTCCCACCCCCAGCCGCCCCGCTCTCCCTCCGTCAAACCGAATTCCCGGAAGTTCATGCTTGTGCGTGGGGGATGATCGTTTATCATAAGTGCGCTGTTTTTCATTTTATATTACTTTTATATTCTCAAGTACATGTTGACCACGAGGTACACTGTGCATGATTTGAAATACATTTCCTATAGTAGTATACGTGCAGGGATATATATACTTTACTAAACTTTTATTATTCCTATAAGTATAGACTTTACAGACATAAAAAGGTATATACAGTACTCATATGTTGCTCCTCATGGCGTTGATACACTGCAGGATGTACGTTGGGAAAGTCCAGGTGAAGTGTAGGTAATGGAGGTGGCTTTTGATCTGCAAACGGATCCGACAAGAGGGTGAAGGCAGGTCCTCAGGGACTCTGGAACAATGGTGAGCCTACAGGGCTGGGATTTGAGCAATTATCTATCTCGCTTTCATCACTCGTACTCGCTATCACTGTCGTTTTCTGGTATATAATCATCGTCTGACTCACTCACTGATGTCTGATTGAGTTTCATTGTCGTCAGACTCATCTAATTTACTAGCAAGCTTTGTATCAAATTCGTCATCAGTATCAGATGACGCCATGATCACGCAAAAACAGCCCCCCCCCAAAAAAAAACACACACAGTCACAGCAGGAATACTGAGGTGTTGCGGGTGAGAACTGGCTGCTGGTTGGTTGTGGGGCCTGGGAGGGTGGTTGTCATGGTAACCACGTGCTGATATGCCTAGTGCAACTATTTTTTTCTGTTTATATCATACCATATAGGTCTATATATATGCCCAAAACATTTGAAATAATAAATCATATCCAAAATACCCAAATGATGTCAATCATGGCCTGGCATGGACTCTGATATGGCCATGGCATGACCATGACAAGGAGAATGATGTCAGAGTCAAGTTGCCAGTTCTTACAACCCAGGTCTCTCTAGTAACCCCCAAACCAACACTCCTACCCTCCTATGCTTATCAGGTTTACCACCATAAACCTTACAATTATCGGTTCCTCGCCAGAACTTTTTCTAGGTTTACAAGCGTAAACCTTATCGATTTCGGTGATGACGGGGTTAATGGATGGAAAAATGGAATGGAGAAGATGGGAATGAAAATAAAAATGGATAAGACAAACGTAATGGTGACAGACAAGAAACCAGTAGAAAGAATTCATTCAGGAAAATGGCCATGTGGATGCTGTGGCAGAGTAGGAGTGAACTCAGTGTTGTGCACGGAGTGTAATAAGTGGTGCCATAGAAGGTGTTTAGGTCTGCAGAATTTGAGAGGAGTGCAAAATTTCCGCTGCCCAGCCTGCATAAGAAGAGGGGCGGAGGGAGATGAAGCAGAGGATGCGTTAGAGGTGAATGGGGGCACACTACAGGTAGTGCAGCAGTTCTGCTATCTAGGAGATATATTGGACTGCAAAGCAGGGGTGGAGAGATCAGTCAGAACAAGAGTGGCGGCAGCATGGTTAAAGTGGAAGGAAATAGCTAGCCTACTGGTCATCAAACACATATTGTACCACTATGACACAGAAGTAAAATATATGAGGCCTGAATTAGACCAGTATTGATATATGGTGCTGAAACATGGGCTTTGACAGATAGACTGATGAATGTTCTGAGGAATACTGATCGTAGAATGTTAAGATACATGGTGAGAGTGAGATGGGAGGACAGAGTTTTCAGTGAGGAGGTAGCCGGAAGATGTGGGGTGAAGGATCTCGATATCATCTTGAGGCAGAAGAGGCTTAGATGGTTTGATCACGTGAGGAGTGAGGTAGGGAGCTGTGTGAGAATAGCAGAGGAACTGGAAGTGGTGGGACATCGACCGCCAGGACCTAAGAAGACCTAGAAAAGTGTTGTAACTCAAGATATGGGAAGACTAGGTATTGGAGAAGATTTAATCCAGGATAGGAAACAGTGGAGAAAAGCCATCGCATGTCCAACCCCAGTTTGAATATAGGAACAGAAGGACGAAAAACAATGATGATGATAATGATGATGTAGTGAAGCTGTGATACCAGAAAACTGGGAAGCATTTTAAAGTTAGTAATGCACAGTAAGCTGCGTACAGAATAAGTAAAGCAGGGCCTCAAAACTTTTGTACAGTACTAAGGTTTAAAGAATTGGGGCTCTCCGATATATATACACTGTGAAAGTTGCAGACACAGTAAGTTTATATATGCTATTTGTGCTTGTGGCATAGTCTTGGATGTGTATTACTGAGTGGGCTGCAGTTCTAATAGCAAGTTTGTGATTCTCTCTCACTGAAAATTTTGTGTTCCAATGCAGCAACATCTGAGCTGACCTGATGTACTTTTACTGCAGTTAAGTATTATTAAAACAGTTACATTTTGATCCTCAGCTAAATAATAATAATAATAAATAAATAAATAAAACCAGAATCGGTGAGAACATAATATTACTAAAACTTGCAGGACTATAAGATCTGGCAAAAGGACTGGTACTTAAGTTTAATTGGCTAGCACTTGAGGTAAAGGATTGAGCAGTTATTGCTTGGTGCAGTGAAGAAAGATGATAGTATAGACAGCTCTGAAAGGATGGAACTGGGCATAAGCATTTCAGTTCCTGGAAGGTCCTTCTGTCACAAATGGTGGGGTAAATTTTTCAGACCTTTAACTACCCTCCCCTCCTCCCTTTCAGAAAAAATCCTAGACAGCACTGGGTTGAAGGACCTATTATTGGTCAGGCAAATGGTTGTAGTGGTGCTACTACATGAAGACATCCATCTTCAGCACCCATGTAATATTGGCAATAAAAGGGTGCACAAGAGGTGCAGTGGTAGCAAAAGTAAGCTGTAGTATATGGCAGAATTGTTCCTTCATTTTTTCCTCTTCCTTTTGCCTATGGTGACTTTACACTCCCTCTTCTGTCTTTCTTTCCTTCGTTCTCTCCTCTTCCTTCTGCGTATGGGTGATTCTACACTGAGTGACAAGCCAAATGGTTTCCTGTATGCCAGGAAACCATTTACTCTGCTGGGTGGTAACCATATAACCAGATTATGGCACCTGGTGGTTTTGTGGGTAATTGAGGTGAACTGATTGAATTGGGCCTGTGTAGGTTTATATCCAAGGGATGGTTGGGGTTTATTCCTCATGTAATGCCACTCAGGGATGAGTAAGGCTGGTCACTCTCATCTTAAATGTCAGGACCAAATGAGGCAACATAGGATTGGATGATGGGTGGCCAAGGAGAGGATCACAGTAAATTTACTTTAACCTGACAGAGTACTTGTAATGAATGCATACATAAAGAGTTGCATTGGTGTCAGAAGTATGATGTGGTAGAGTTTGTGTTGTGTGTGTAGATGAACAAGGAAAGAGGGCTGCACATGTTAGGATAGACTTTGCAAATATGTATTGTAGTGTGTAGAGGAAATTTTCAAATGTGGGTGATGAGATTTGTTGTTCTTGCATATTCCCAGTCTGTCTGGCTGAACAGACCCTTCAACCGCAGGGAAGCAACTGCCCCTATGGGGTTGTTTCATAGGTTCCCTTCACCGCTTGTTGTCTGCATCTTAGGCTGACATGTGTTGTGCAGTGCTCCATAATGTGGTTTATGATGTGTGGCCCTATTCTACAAATAGGCACATCTCATTGTTATTCCACCCAGCATGAAAATGAGCTGGTAACTAAGGAGGGCAGGTGATGTGTACACTGATTTAAACATATCCAGTTGAACTTTATCAGTTCTTTTGAAGGATACCTCTGATGGTTGGATGTTAGGAAAGGTAGCTTGTATTATAATGCTCTGGTCAAGGTAGTGCATTGCCCTGCATGTGAAAAGAATACATAAATTTGTCATATTGATGGTGATGGAATGAATGGAGGTGCATTGTTGTTTGAAGAGAGTGTGATAATGTTGATGTCATAATTGTTTTGTGTGTCCAGTTGTGTTGTGATATGTACTGGGGGGAATTGAATCTGGCTTCACTGATTTTGTTAGGAGTGGATGTAAGTTGAGGAAACTACACCATTACCTTTTAATATTTAAGACGACTTTTCCCTTTACAGTACACTGAGGGAAAATTGTTTACTTTGTGAGACGTGTTATGTGTTATGGTCTTGGAACATTGGCAATGAAGGGAAGGATGTGTGTTTAGGTTTGACCATGCAGAAATGAGAATGATCCTACAGTAGTTCATTTGCCTTAACTAAATGCAGACTTTAATTTGCTCTCAATTTCTTCCCTGTGGATCAGTTGAAAAATTATTGTGGCCACTCTGTTGCACTTCCTCATGACCTGCACTATATTTTGTGTTGATCTCTTACTGAAGCCCATTGGAGATTGAAGAGATGCTAATTTTACACCTAGCTTTAGTGAACTAAGAGTAGATGGATGTGTAGTGCTTCTCTTAATGACTGGATGAATATTCTCAGTCAGTATTTAACTTCTGACCCCTAGTCTTCAAAATTCTGTGCATCCATGTTTATGTTGAAATGTATGATACCTAAATTTGACAATACTTTTTCAATTTTTCTTGGAAAGGATAACTTTGTAGACTTGCATCTTTTGGTCCTTTCTTTGGTACATAAAAATAAGGTATAGTTGTAAATGAGAAGCTGAGAAATGGGCTGGGAATTGAAACAGTTGATGCTGTTATGTGAAAAGGGAGATTGAGGTGGTTTGGACATGTAGGAAAGTGGGGATGAATATTGAGTGAAAAGATAAATGGGTGAATGTGGAAGTTAGAGCACCAAAACCTAGACATAAGAACACATGGGATGAGGTCCTTCAGAATGACCTGTCCTAACCCTTATCCTAACTGATGCTTAACAAATCAGACGTGATAAAATCTGACAAAATTTTTAATGGCCGATATATCAAAAAGACACGTCGTAGAGTGAAAGAGTTGAAATTTATTCTCCCTGTCGCTCCTTATCTTATTCTGAACCAATCCTAACCCTAGTACCAGCATCCACCAGCCTAACTGAGCATAAGTTAAATCATTATGATCAGTATCTTGGAAACGGTGTGTTGTAGAGTGAAACTGATGAAATATGTTACCCCAAGAGCTCCTCTTCCATCCCCTGTAACCATTTTGTAAGCAGTTCTAACTTTGCCATAACCCTAATGGCTCCTAACTCTCCTTACTGAATGTAACCAATACTCTGTTCTTGCTACCACTGGATTACTATACATGATCTCATCTGGCAGACCTCTTACTTTCAATATCATTTCTGTCTCGACCTTCATACTGCCACTAGGAAAAAGACACTGGTTAGTGTTGAGGTGCTGCTGCGGTTTGTTTTTCATGTGTACATTGAAGCATTCCACTAGGTCAGCTTTGTGTTCTCCAACAGAAAGGACTCACTTCCAGCTAATAGAAACCATCTGGTATGGTTTTACTTGGTACACAGCTCAATAATCTGAGTTTCTATGAATCCTTGTTTGGGCCTTAATGCTTTCACTCAAACACTTGTCATATACAGTGAATTGGACCAGAACTGCAACCTACACTCTTGGCTAGTTTGAGCACTCTGTCCAGGTACTGTGCATTGAGTTGAGCAAATGTCACATACCTCAAGTGTGACCTTGGCTTTGACATTGTTTGTACCAATGCAGACCCATCAATAATGAGTGTATGTCAAGTTTCCAGTACTGTCTTGATGTATTACATCATAATTTCCTTCTAGTTTATGGAGGAAATCACTTTTCATGCAGATGTTCACATTGCCATATCTGTGACTAGACTCTGGGGACCAAGGGCATTTTTGAAGGGCATCACTATGGTAAAGAGTACATGCATTTGAGAGTTCTGTGCAAGAAGTCGCATATATATCTGTTCACCTTTCATGCTGATTGATTTCCTCCTGACTTTGACCTTCTGCATGTCAAACATTGTCAGAATGTTGGCCTGTTACATTGGGTCAATCTCTTTATTGTCCACAGCTCCAAGAATGCTGTTCTTAGTGTTTGGTGATGCAGTGACACTTGGGGCTGTATTACCAATTTGTCTGGTTGCTCTGAAAGGGTCAGTGTAGGAACTGACAAACATTACCTTCTGTTTTGAAATATTATCATTCCATTTCTTTACTGGTGACTCAGTCATTGAGTGGTGTCTTGCTTGGCATTGCCTATAAACCATGGAGACTTTCCTGGAATTTTGAAGCATATTGAGCTGTTATTGGCCTTACCATGGAACTAGTGATTTTTCACAGAGGGTGAATCATATGATCCCATCTCCCCCTTTCAGGTTCTTGTTTTCTGTAGTCTCAAGGGCACAGTCTATCCACACCAAATTGAATTGACCCTCAGTGTGCTTGGTAACAAAGTTGCTGATATGAAATTCTTCCTGGATAGTTAAAGGGAGGTCCTTCATACTCAAGACCGATGCATGGAGGTAGTGAGCATAGTTCATTTGGTTTGCTGCAAACAACAGAGGCAAGAATGCAGCTGTGGAAGACTGGCATACCCCTTGGTGCCCTGTACTAGAGGAGCTTATAAAGTTTCAGAAGCAGCATCACTCTGTAGTGGAACCACAGCTGAAATGATGGAAACTTATTCAGGGGAGGTTGAAGTGAAAGGGTTGTTCATGTCTCAGAAATGGTGCTTTGTAGAGCAAGATGGATGAAGTTTGCATTCAAATCCCATCCCTTTTCACCATTTTCTAAGTATCCCTAACCTCTTCATGCCCTAATCCTAACAGCTCCTAACTCTCCTGACCAAACCTAACCGATCTTTTCCTGCTACTACCAGTTTACTATTATTTGGCCCAGTCAAGAATGGCTGAAGTGAAAAGGTTGTGGTCCCAAGCTTAACTGAACAAGAATCCATTGGACTGCAGGCTGACACTGCCTTTTTCATGCAGTCCACCAGCTTTAGTTTGGGGGAATAGGTGGGAGTTCAGGATGTTTGTACAGCCAGACAGCAAAGCTGCCAGATTGTATCAGGGCCTCTACATGAAGGCAACCCTCTCCAACAGGGAACAGGTCTGTCACAAGCAGACAAAAGCCTGACAATATAACAAGTGAGCCTGCTAGGTGATAATTGTAAATCTGCCCTCAGTATTGCAGAATGGTAGCATTTCTACCAGGTCTCTTGTATGTCACTGAGCTTATTGAAATAAAGCTTCAAAAGGCTAGATGTCTGGACCAAGTTAAGGTGAAAGAAGTATAGTACAGCTTTTGAAAGTAAATGCTAGAATATGATGCTAGTCATGAAGTAGTGTTATGGAAAGGATGTTGAGCCATAGAATTGTCTTAATGTATCACTGAGCATTGAGAAATAAGCTTCAGAGACTGAAAATGGGCCATATTAAGTCTAGTACAATTTATGAAAAAGTACCGGTAGAATATGATGCTGGTCATGCAGAAGTGTTACGATATGGATGTAGAGTTGTAGAATTTTCTTATTCTCTTATTGAGCCATGTGAATTTAGCTTCAAAATGATGAGACTCTGAGCTAAGTTAAGGTAAAAGAAGTACATCACAGCTTTTGAAAGTAACTCCTTTGTGTGCAGGCATCTTGAAAGTGATGGGTCCTGAATTTGGCTCCTGTTTGTTTTCTCTTAAAGGGAACAATTTTGCAGGCTTCTGGCCTTGAGTTCCTACTTCTGCATTATAAAAATATGAGGTTAGTCATGAAGAACTGTAAGGGACGGAATGTAGAGCCGTAAAATTGTCAAAGTCATTTAGCTACAGGTTTGTAAAATAGACTTAAGAAGCCCAAACATCTGGGCTAGTTTAAAGCGACAGAATTATAGTACAGTTTTTTATGGTAAACAGAGCAACCATAGGAAAATTCAGTGATATGAATGTAGGTCTTTGAGACTGAGGATGGTTTTCGTTGTGTATCTCTTTCCATTTTCTGGTGATAATGCAGCTTAATACAGTAAAACCTTGGTATAACGGACTTCAATAGACCGGAATTAGCTTTTATCTGACTTGAGGAGCTACCGGACCCAATTCCTATATATCGGAAAAAGTCTGATGAAGCCAGGAGCAGTCCGGACTGCCTGACCACTTCAGCTATGTTCACCACAATAAAATGAATAACAGACATGTTTATCATTGTACAGTACAGTATTATTATATAAATTACACCATCTTATTAATGTACACCCAACCCTCGGCTATCACGGGTTCCGCTATAGCGTTTTATCGCTATCGCGCCTGTTTGAAAAACTACCCAAATAACTTTATCGCGCACTAAATGCCTGCTATCACGCACCAGCAGTGTTAAAAATTTTCAAAAAGGCCTGGTTCTGGCGCTCCGCCCAGACAACAAAAGATTCACTCAGTGATTTGTCGCGTGACGTCAGTGCCAGCCGAGTGCTGACTGCCCGCTCGCCCGAGTCTCCCCCGCCACCCGCCAAACCATTGAAGTGCTTATCCTCAGACCGCAAACAGTGATAGCGAGAACAATAACCTTTTTTGTGATATTACAGTGGCCAAATAACTCGAAGTCAAATGGCCACCCCTTACTGGATTATGGCATCTGGCAATTGATTGATAGATCACCCATAGCTGTCTCCATTAATGATGGCGAATTGTCTTATTGTGATGGCGAATTTGACTTGGCGAATTGTCCCAAAACCATCAGTCCTTCCTGACGACTTCTTTATAGCTTTTTTCTTTTTTTTTCCTTTATTGTTGATGACTAATGGCTTCGAAAAATAGTTTCACACTGCATTTTTTTTTTTAATGGGCTCTGAAACTTATTCCTGGCAAAATATGTGTGATGCTAGACCGCCATCAAAAGGGATAGTAAGTTCTGTTTTTATTAACCCTCCTCGTAAAACTAATAACTCAAAGTCAGATGGCCACCCCTTACCGGACTATGGCGTCTGGCAATAGATAGATAGATAGATCACCTATAGCTGTCTCCATTAATGGACAGCGAATTGTCTTGTTATTGTTGTGACGGCAAATTTGACTTGGCAAATTGTCCCCAAACCATCAGTCCTTCCTGATGACTTCTTTATAGCTTTTATTTATTTTTTTCTTTATTGTTGATGACTAATGGCTTTGAAAAATAGTTTCACACTGCATTTTTTTTTTTTTTACTGGGCAACGAAACTTATTCCTTGTGAAATATGCGTGATGCTAGACCGCCATCAAAAAGGATAGTAAGTTCTGTTATATAAGGCCAGAACAACAGTCATACAGTAAGTAAATAGCATAGACATAATTTAGAAAAAAAGTATGTATGATTATTTGTCCTTTTTTGTATTTATATACAAAAAAAGGACAAATATTCATAAGTAGAGAACAGACAGTCATAAAAGAAATAGAAAACAATAAATAACCATGAAAAAGCAGGGACATAATGCTGTTGCTTCTGTACGAGTACTTATGAACTTAATTGGGACTGGCTTGGCCCATAATTCAGAAAGTTAGAGCAAGAAATTTGCCAGTACTGTTTTACTCTTGACAAAAATAATCATTGGTGAAAAAGTGAACTCTGGTAGCAATTGAAGCACAGTACCATTTTTTTTTTTTTTTTTCAAGTATTCCTTACAGTACAATATGTACAATGTTTGGCAGATAAAATGCACCAGCTGTAACTCAGCAGGCTTCCTAAAAAGCATGTACACCCAACCCTCGGCTATCGCAGGTTCCGCTATAGCGTTTTATCGCTATCGGTCCTGTAAAAAAAACTGCCCAAATAACTTTATCGCGCACTAAATGCCTGCTATCATGCACCAGAAGTGTTAAGAATTTTAAAAAAGGCCAGGTTCTGGCTCTCCGCCCAGCCAACAAAAGATTCACTTGGTGATTGGTTGCGTGATGTCAACGCCAGCCGAGCGCTGACTGCTTACCCGACCGAGTCTCCCCTGCCACCCGCCAAGCCCTTGAAGTGCTCATCCTCAGACCATGAACAGTGACAGTGAGAACAATAACCTTTTTTGTGATATTACAATGGCCAAATAACTCAAAGTCAGATAGCCACCCCTTACTGAATTATGGCATCTGGCAATTGATTGATAGATCACCCATAGCTGTCTCCATTAATGACGGCGAATTGTCTTGTTATTGTGATGGCAAATTTGACTTTGACGAATTGTCCCAAAACCGTCAGTCCTTCCTGACGACTTCTTTATAGCTTTTATATTTTTTTTCCTTTATTGTTGATGACTAATGGCTTCGAAAAATAGTTTCACACTGCATTTTTTATTTTAATGGGCTCCGAAACTTATTCCTGGCAAAATATGCATGATGCTAGACCGCCATCAAAAGGGATAATAACTTCGGTTTTTATTAACCCTCCCCACAAAACTAATAACTCAAAGTCAAATGGCCACCCCTTACGGGATTATGGCGTCTGGCAGTAGATAGATAGATCACCCATAGCTGCCTTCATTAATGACGGCGAATTCTCGTTACTGTTGTGACGGGGAATTTCATGAGGCAAATTGTCCCAAAACCATCAGTCCTTCCTGACGACTTCTTTATAGCTTTTATTTTTTTTCCTTTATTGTTGACGACTAATGGCTTTGAAAAATAGTTTCACACTGCATTTTTTTTTTTTTTTTTTAATGGGCACCGAACCTTATACCTGGTGAAATATGTGTGATGCTAGACCACCATCAAAAGAGATAGTAAGTTCCATTTTTATTAACCCTCCCCGTAATTCAGGTAACTCAAGTCAAAGGGCCACCCCTTACGGGATTATGGTGTCTGGCAATAGATAGATACCGTAGATAGTACAGTATATTTCTAATTTGCATGCTCATTTTTAGACCATTATATGTTATTATGTGGTACAAAAAAGGTATCTTAGGGGTAAACATTGAGGTCATGGCACCAGTTAAAATTATTACAATAAGTTCTTCAATTCGGCTATCGCGTTATCAGCTATAGCGCAGCCATGGCGGCACCAATTAGGCATGATAGTCGAAGGTGGGGTGTACAGTACCTCCAAAAGTTCCGAACATGAATGTTTGCGAGTTGGATTGCAACTATATAGGCAACGTTAAAAACTTTGTGAGTAAACAGCATGTGTGTTTGTGTGCTGGAGTTTGTGGGTGATTGTGACAGCTGTTTGTATTATAATTCTTTTATCTTAAATTGGCCTAAATACCAGTGTTTGCTTTGTAGCTTAGTCTCTGTAGCTCATTGGCAGAAAAAGACAATGCTTTTGCTCGACCTCTTATCCATAGTACTTCTTCATGACTATGGTCATGCAGGCATTCTTCCCAAGTTCAAATTTCTAAGCATGAAATATGTCCATTGTTCAATTGCATTAAACTAGCTGCCTAAACATGGCTGTGTAAGAATTGTACCATTTGTTTAATTGGTGCTCAGACAACATATAGCAATCCACGTGTAGTCCCTAAATTAATTGCAGGTTGACAGTGCATGTGTGTTTCTCTTAGACTACACTGATTTGACAGTGGCCGCCTAAATTCAACCTACTGGTAGTTTTAAATGCGGTGTTCCCAAAATAGAAATATGTGAAACTTACGTCCTTACAAACAGTTGAAAGTCAGTACATTTTTCATAAGTTAAACAAGGCTGTGCAACCTGTTCTCAAGAATCCATTTTGGTGTTGTAGGTATAATATGTTATAACAAAGTAATGAAAAGGTTATTTAGTTTATGGTGAATCAGATTAGGGAATTGTCTGATGAAAGTCATTGCAAAGTGTTAAGTCAGCTGATTACTGTATGTCCCCAGGTTTTAAGTACAGTATTGCAAGAAAGGTAAAATCAGTTTATTGCTCTGATAAAGCATCCTTGCCTTTTTCAGTCACCCTAATATGATTATCCTTATTCAGGAAAATGGAAACAAGAAATTTTGATTGATAAGGAGAAGTTTCAGAGTGAATGGAATGGCTGGTTGCATTTCATTCGTCCGTTTCATCCGTTCATAAAGGCTCCAACATGCTTCCAAGCATCACCCTTAGTCACCAAGTGGCGGCTGTCCATGCTGCTTGATGGATTGAGAAAAAAATGCATTATTTGAATCCATCGTAGAGTACACCCTTCTAAAGTTCTTAGTTATTTCTAAAATTTAAACACAGCTTCAACCCAAGAAGTTTGATCTTGGTAAGGTTGACTGTCTTATAGTCTTATTCTGTTATTACAACTCCATCTGCAACATGAAATGATGCCAAATTTAGGCCAATTAAAAATAAAAGGAGTTTAGGTAGTGTAAATGTGTAAAATTCAGCTGCACTCTACCTTTTTGTTGGCTTCATAGGGCAGCAGTTCAACCTCTTTTAGGGTCCTGATGGGCACAGATCTTAATGTCTTGTTTCTTTATGCATATGTTTGTTTGTTTGCTTGTAAAGACTCCATCTTACACACATCGGCCTTGGTCTTCTAATGACAACTCTCCATGCTGCCCGATTTCTTGCAGCCTTTTTGTTCAGTCGCTGATCCCTTGTGTCACCCTGATGTGCCAGTCTATTTTTGGTGTACCTGTCATAGTAGACATAGCACATTGCTGTTAGTTAATGGCTTACAGGACTTTTCACTAAACTGTTTTTCATTCAGTCATACAACAAGTGGGTTGGTGGAGGGTAAGCGCCCCTCCCCGTAAAACAAATTACGGGATTATGGTGTCTGGCAGTAGATAGATAGATGGATATTTCCTAGTATTTTTTGAAGGAAATTGTATGGTAATTTTCATTTATAGATCACAGCATTGACTTAACAATTGGTTTTTGTCCATTTTCAGCATATTTCCCTTAGGTGAATGATGATTAAGACAGTGCTGCAGCTCTACACCCTTTTTGTGACTTTTCTTTATGTGACTAGCACCATAAACTAGTGTTAATATCTTGCACAGGAACAGCTCATTGCCAGAACAAGAGTACAGTATTTTACTATAGGTTTGTTCTCATTCCATAACACTTCCCATAGTCACCAGCACCACGGGTTACAGATCTTTGTCATAAAGGTATTTTACTATATGTGTGATCTCATTCCATAACACATCCAGTAGTCACTAACACCATATGTTACAGGTTGTGCCAGATTAAGAGTGCATGTTACTATAGGTTAGATCTCATTCCATAACACTTCAAGTAGTCACCAGCACCATATGTTACAAAGCACCATATGTTGCAGGTCATTGGCAGAATAAGACATTTTTTCATTACTTTCACCACACCTTAGAGTCAATTTGTTATCACAGCTTACCTTTCAAGATGGAGAGATGGCAGCTTTTGGCATAGTTAAAGAGCAGAGCATAGATAAAGCCTTTCCATGCACCAGCACTTCACTCTGTGAGAGCCAACGGCCAAATGATTTGCCTGACTCATTGCAGACTCAGGTTTGAAGCTTCACTCATTCCTAGTTCCATGTCAGTGAAGCATAATCCCCATATAGAATAGACACTCTGATCAGGGATTCATTTTACTTGAAGCTTCAGATCTGTTTCATCGGTCAGTATCTCTGTCCTTTCTACCTGTCTCCATATTTAGGTGGGAATAAAGGTCAGAGTAATGATAATGATGATATTTATCCTGCTTCTTTATCCCCCCTTTCCTTGATTTAGGTGGAGTTATACCTATTTCTCCTCAGTGGATCTGTTTCTCCCCCATTTATCCATTTTCCCTCACACTTCTGTATCCCTCCCTCCAGTGGTTTATTGTCCCCCAGTGGTCCTACTTTCTCCAATGGACCTATTTCCCCCAAGAACCCATTTTTCCTCAGCCCTATTTTACCTTGTGCCTTCTCTCCTCATGGACCTGTTTTCACCCAATGATCTATTTTGTTTTCACCCAGGGACCCATTTGTATCTGTGGACCGGTTTTTTTACCTGTGGACCTATTTTTACCCATGGACCAATTTTATTTCCTCCCATGGATCTATTTTACCCATGCACCTAGTTTTACCCATGGACCTATTTTTTCCCCTCATGGACCTATTTTTACCCATGCACCTATTTTATTTCCTCATGGACCTATTTTTACCCATGGACCTATTTCATGTCCTTTCATGAACCCATTTTTACCCATGGACCTATTTTATTTCCACTCATGGACTTGTCACTCATGGACCTATTTTCTCCCATGGACTGGTTTTGTTTCCACTCATGGACTTATTTCCTCACATGGACTTCCTCATGGATCTGTTTTTTCCCATGGACCTATTTTGTTTCCACTCATGGACTTACTTTTACTCATGGACCTATTGTGACTGATGGACTTTCACTCATGGACCTACTTTATATCTTCTCATGGACTTAGTGTCACTCATGGACCTGTTTTGTCATCTGTGGACCTATTTTATTTCATGGATTTATTGTCACTCATGGACCTATTTTATATTCACTTATGGATTTATTGTCACTCATGGACCTATTTTATTTTCACTCATGGATTTATTGTCACTCACGGACCAGTTTTATTTTCACTCATGGATTTATTGCCACTCATGGACCTATTTTATTTCCTCTCATGGATCTGTTTTTACCCATGGACTGATTTCATTTCCACTCATGGATTTATTGTCTCCTGTGGACCTTTTTTCACCATTGCATGTATTTCCTTCTTGCACTTTCCTTTAGACCTATTCTCCCCAATGTGAAGCAACTGTATCTTTTGTGGACCTATATCCTTCCTTGGATCTATTTTTGACATTGGACCAGTGTTCTCACATGGGCCCCTTTCCCACAAGAACCTGTTCCTCCTCGGATTTCTCTCTCTCTCACCACACACACACACACACACACACACACACACCACACACACACACACACACACACACACACACACACACACACACACACACACACACACACACACACACACACACACACACATTATAGCAATGTGTAGTGACAGTGTTCTACATAGAGCAGTAGCAGTTTTACATATACAAAGGTCCGAAGTCTATTTCCTTGCCTCATGAAGGGAGAAATGTGGACTGGAAGAGGAAGATAGCTTAAGCCTGCAGTCCACTAGGTTCAAAGTTCAGATGAGCCTTGGGTTGTAACTGCTACTACTATACTACCCTCAGCATACTTACCTGTGACCCTCTTCAGTCAGTCACCCTCCCCCTTCCTTTCAAGATATCCAAACATACCAGTTTACATCTCATCCCTCATGGTACTTCTGCAAGTTCTTTCACAGCACACTTTTCTCAGATCTGTCAGACCTTGAGACCCAACAGTTCTTCGTATGCCTTTACTTGGCAAGGGATTTTCGCTCTTGCAGCATATTTCCCTTAGGTCATTGGCAGTTGAGCCTCCCTGTTGTATTAGTACCACCACATGAAGGCATCCCCCACCAGCACTGGTTTACACTTCCCAGACCAACACAGCTGATAGGTGGAGGGGCTGGTTGTGTAGGAACTAAGTATTTTTGAATGATGGTATAGGGTGTTGAAAATGGATGACATTTCATAGGTAATACTGAAAGCTGATATGTTTATTTGTTTATTTATTTTCTTTAAAATGATTTACAGAAAAAATGGATGTTAAAGCTCCTTTGGTGTATATAAATGCTGATTTGGTAGTGTCACTAAGTTTTCAGTTCTAGATGTTTGAAAAAGGTGTGA
>JAGKTI010010701.1:0-27918 GCA_018397915.1 Birgus latro
ACTTTGGGAAGCGTTCACCAAGCCACTGACAACTTTGGCGGACACAAGGGGTGCTGTGGTTGAACCAGTGTCGCGTACTAGTATGCTTGCACCCAATCGGCTTAAGGTGGGCCGATTACACTCGGTTCACAGACTACACACACATCCAAAGCCCCTACAACACAACAATTACACTCACAAGCATTTCTCACCCTACATACAGTCTCTACCAGAAAGCCTATGCCACTGGGTAAAGAGCTTTGATGTTTACTTCCACATGCGGTTATATGCCAGAAATGACGGCCTTCTTGCATGTGCTGATACTGAATTTATTATGATGGAGTCAGGTAACTGCTGTAAATAAGACTATTAATTAATTCACAGGGAGATTTCCTTCCTGAGTTGAATTATATTGTTTAATGGCAGTATGATAATGGCATAAAAGAAGTCGTTGTGTAGTAAGGGTAAAAAGAGATTGTTCCTGACTTCTTGCTAGTTAAGGTATAGTACGTCTCACAATAAAGAACAGTATCTGTGTAGTAGTAAGGCAAGTAAAGTAGACATTTTACTAGTGGTGTCAAAGATATGAAGCGTTTGAGCTGGTCAGGTTTAGAATAACAAGAGGACCGAGACGGTGAAAAAGTTACCGAGAGTTGTGGAAACGAAAAAGTATCAGCACCATTTCATTTGAAGAAATTACATATGAGCCATATTTCATGATATGTTTTGGTGAGTCTGGTAATTCTAAATTGTTGTTTCGTCTGATCGAACTGACCCGTCGGCCACAGGTAAGCAACTGTGCTTATGGGGTTGTCCCATAGGTTTCCTGCATTGCTGATGTTGTGTCTGCGTCATAGCATGGCATGTGCTGCGCAGTGCTCCATTACGTGTGTATTCTGTGTGGACATACTATACAGACAGGGCATGTGTCATTTGTGAATCCACCCAACCCAAATATAAGCTGGTAGCTGAAGAGGGCTGGGTGCTCTGATCTAAGCATATCTACATGAACTCGATCATTTCTATTCAAGGAAACCTCCAATGGGTGGTTATCGGATGAGGACTTGTAATATAGTGTTCTGATGGAGGTGGTGTATTGCTCTTTGCGTGAAAAGACGGTGTATATGTTTCATCATTGCTAGTGTTGGAATGTCTGCAGGTGGGACATTGTTACAGAGTGTTTGGTAATGTTTGTATGGTAATTGTTTAATTTTCCTAGGTGTACTATGTGTCTCTGTTATGTAATGACAGGGTTGTTTCTTATTGCCACAGGCTGCTGCGTAGAACTATCAAGAAAGTCTCTGACGGAAAGGGCTTTAGATTCAGAGTGTAAGTGAGCTGTTGGTGCCGTTTTTGGTGCTGCCAATTGTGAAGCAAAACGTGGTGTTGTGTATGTTTTGCAGGGTGTTGTAGTTTATGTTGGATGGTTGACTGATTGATTGTATTAAAATCTGGCGGCGCAACTGCCAAGGTCATATGCCGCCGGACAACAAACTAAAAGATGTTATGTTAGATGGGTGGGAGCCCAAGCCAAAGAGGCATAGGTCATCACTGAATTAATGTAGTATTTGTACAGTAAGGAGAGTGTTTGTTTTTGCCTTTTTTTTTTTTCAAAAAGACTAAAAACTGTAATTGCAATTAAGAAACTATTCAAACCTAATACAGTATCATAAAATAAACCATTGTTAGAAATGTACAATCAGGACGGTATTTCAGATCTCTTCCTCCTGTATTTTAAAATGAACAAGACGGGAGATATGACATATTTGTTACATTCAAGCATGAAGAGGAGTAGACTGTAGCACCAGTCGAACAGGGCGGTACATCCGAGGTGGATGGCAAGCTGGTGACAGGGAAAGCCAGAGCTCCCGATTCACCAGCCCTCAGGACTTGATCCTGTTGCAAATTCCATTCATGCTCGTCGCAGAGAAGTGCAGGTGCTGCCTTAATCTTCACCAATATCCGTGGTCTCAGTGCCAGTTTGAATTCAGTTCAGAGTTTCCTACGGTCCATATCCCCTCTAGCTCTGTTCCTCACAGAACCCCAAATCTCTCCCTCTACCGAAATATCCCCATTTTGTTTTCCTGGTTACCATCTCCACACAAACTTCCATAACAAGGGTGGCACCTGTTGTTATATAAAATCTGAATATGCAGTTGACACTGCCTTAAACTTCACTTGAACTAATTTCGATTACTCACTGTATAAACTAAATTATCTAAATATTACCAAATATATCTGTGTAGTATGTCACTCCCCCAATGCTTCTTCAGAACCCAGTGTATTTGACCCCATATCCAAATAGTTGGGTAACCTTAACTTTGCCCTTAGCACGCAATTACCATTTTGGGTGATTTTAATGTACACAGTGTTGAATGGTTACTGCGTTCTGCCAGCACTGATGATGCTGGTCTAGAGTGCGAGCTGTTTGCAGAATTGTTTAACCTCACGCAGTTGGTAAAGCAACCAACCAGAATACAAGATAATCCTGACCATAATGCCCATCTCTTGGATATATTCCTGACAAATAATCCAGATCAATGCAGGATAGAAGTACTGTACTGTCACCACTTGGATCCTCTGACGACACTCTCGTCAAAGCCTGATTAGTCAGCCCCCCAAGCCCCCCCTTTCTGAACCTGTCAGGGTGACCCAATGGCACTTTGACAGGGCAAACTGGGATGGATTTAGAAATTATCTTGCTGACATTCCATGGCAGTGTTTCTTTTCTAGTGATGTCAGTTCTACACAGTCCCACATTAACGACTTAATACTAGCTGGTATGGAGTCATCCATAAAAAATCAACAGTACACCAAAAGATCAAACTATCCAAAATGGTTTGATAGCATCTGTGCCAGAGCAACGGCCCAAAACTCATTAGCATAGAACTCTTATTTAAAATAAAGAACATCTGAATCTCTCTGTCATTTTAAAATTGCTAGAAACCACACAAAAGCTATAATAAACCTTACTAAATCACACTTTTTTCACAACAAAGCATCAAGACTACAGTAAATGTCTTTAAACCCGGAATGCAGTAGCCCATGAACCTTCTGGATTATCAGATTTTCTGGACTATCAGACAGGTACCTGAAAATGTTCATAACACACCCCAAAATAATCAATTATATTAATTGAAAAATGATACAGACAACCAGCTGAGTGAACATCCAGGACCTCCTGAATGTTGGCTTGCGTGCGGAATTGGATAATTCGGCACACCGCTTTCGGCAATTTTTCGATATTTTTCAATTTTTTCCCGATTTTTTCAATTTCTTTTTACCAAAAAAAGCTAAAAATTACCCTATGCTGAAAATTCCAAACCATCAAGTTTTCTGAAACATCGGATGCCGTATTTTTGGAAGTTCACTGTACTTAACAACCCTAATAACAATAGAATATTCTGGTTAACTCTCAGTTCTTTCAATAATAACTTTTACAAGTCATCACCCATTCCCCCACTAAAATGGTAACATTACTGATGACCCACATGGTACTGCGAATATTCTTGCCAGTGCATTTGCCAGAAAGTTTACCCTAGAGGAAGTCAGCCAGAACGTCCCAGTACCAGAACTTGACTCTCCCGAAATTGTTCCGCTTAAAATACAGACTAGATACGTATAATCCATCCTAGATGGCGGTGGCTCGATCAGTAGAGAGGTGGGCTGCAGTCTCGACAGACCAAGGTTCAAATCCAAGCTGTGGAAGGGAACAGTTTAACGATTTGATTTTCATTAAATTAGGCTTTACTGATCTACCAGAAGACCCGCTGACATGTCGTAAAAATATCCCCGCTAATACCAATACACCAGTCCTGTATGAGACAGCCCTAGCTTGTATTCAATATGGACGGTGGGTGTTAGCGCCGAAGTGGTGACATGTAGAGGTGTTGGTATGTTGGAGGACTGCTGGGCCTTGATAGCAGGCTGTGAAGCCTATGCCCAGAGTCGGACACATAAAAAAAAAAAAAAAAAGATAATTTACCAACCAACAAAGCTCCATGCCCAGACGGAATTCCTCCAACTGTTTGGAAAAAGTGCTCCCCAGAACTTGCTTCTGTTCTAGCCAAATTATTCAGACTATGCATACATACTTCTTCAATCCCTAAATCTTGGAAAGAAGCCAATATCCACCCAATTCTGAAGAAAGGAAGTTCCTCTGACCCCTTTGATTACATACCAATAGCTATCATATCATCTCTTGGTAAAGTATTTAAAATCATTATCAATAAGCATATAGTCAAAAATCTTGAATCCAATAACTTAATTAGTGACAGACAGTAGAGGTTTTGCCATTAAAGATCCACCATTGATATACTTAATCTCCTGACTCACACCATCCATCAACCGTCTGACCAACATGGAGACACTCATGCAGTAACCCTTGATATTTGTAAAGCTTTTGAAAGTGTGGCACCATTCCCTGCCATCCAAACTCCCTTGCTATGGACTAACGTCTTTTGTTTCTCTGATTTCCTCATATCTCAGCGACAGACAGATGAAAGTAGATGATGTATGTTCCAATTTTCACTCAGTTAATGCCGGCATGCCACAAGGATCAGTTCTGGCTCCAACCCTATTCCTAATTCGTATTAATGATCCCTTATCCGTCACCCATAATCCCACCCATTCATATGCAGATGACTTAACACTTGACAGTTCATTCACACTCAAACATCCATTCACAAAGTTCAATATCTCTAAATCAAAACTCAGAACACCCATCTCCATAAATCAAGACTCATGTAGGATCACTGAATGGGGACAAAATAACCTAGTCTCATTTAATCCTAGTAAAACCAAATATATACAGTTTACTAATAGACAGCTATTGCCTGATTCCTATATTACCTTCAATGCTACTAATATTCCTGTCTCCGAAGCTATTGAAATTCTAGGTGTTCACTTAATAATGATTTCAGCTGGAACTCTCATGTCAGATCACTTCCTAAAACCGCCTCGAAACTTGGAGTATTGTTTGGAGTTCGTAGCTTCTTCACTGTAGTCTATAAGACTCATGTCCACTCTCAGCTGTAATACTGCTCACCCTTGTGGAGTGGATGTGGGGAGGTTGCTAAAGCAACTAGACAAAATTCAGAACAAGGCTGTTAGATTTATCAAAAACCCTGCTATTACAAATAACTACCTCCCCTACAAGAAAGAAGGAATGTTGCCTCTCTTGCATTATTATACAAATACTTTTATGGCAAATGTTCGTACGAATTACATCCATTGTGCCACCTCTCCATGCCTCCCCCTGTGCTACACGGGCATCTGGTTGTGCTCATGACTGAAATGTCACACTGCAAATTGCAAAATTTCCACCTGTCAGAAATCTTTTAATCCTCATACAGCATCTCTTTGGGACTCATTTCCCCAGAGTTGTTTTCCCCTAAACTTCAACCTACAGCTGTTCAAGTCCAATTGTTAGATTTTTTATGAATGGAGGACACCAGTAACCATGGATTTTTTTTTTTTTATTAAATTGCTTTTTCTTCTTCTGTTCTGTCATTTTAGACAAATAAAATAACAACAGGCTAGTGGGAAAAAGCACGCAGAGAAAACGACCCACTACTTGAAGAGGGTAAAGGGAGTCCAGTGAGGTGAAGGAAGGGAGAGTTACCCAGGCCACGTGGGTCTGACTTAGTGTTACCATAGTGTTACCATATTTAGCATAATTTTATGATTTCGTCATAGGTTGATCTCAGATTTGGTGCTTGACATAACTTCTACCTAATGGTTCATTTAGCATAATTCTAGCATAATCCTTTAATGTCTAGAAAATGGTGCAGAGTAGTTCTTATTTGCAGACCACTGGGTGGAAATTTGCAAATTCGTCAATTAGTTCTAGTTGATTCTAGGAGTAAATATTTGGGGAAAAAAATACGTACCTAAATTCCTAAGGTATTTCTGTCAAGATCTCAGGAATCATTGCTGAGGAAGAAGAGCAAGACTTGGACAATGAATGGAGATCACTAATGTTAAGTGATAAGGAATTATTCTCAACAAAACTACTGTACAACACTGATGGTACGCTCCTCAAATCAAAAGTCAGAATACACAACACTTAACCCTTTCCCACACAGTTGGAGTCTCTGCACTGCACTTTTCCAAATTTACTAAAGCACTGCATCCCATTCAAGTTCGCATGCACTCTACAGAGAATATTTTCTTTTGTTACCTTGAAGAAGAGTGAAGCACACTAAACTGAAAAATGGAAATGAATGAATAAATTAGCAGAGAAAACTATAACTGAGGAGTGTGTAATTTAAAGGAAGCCATGATAAATCAACAAACGAACATTATACTTTTAAACTTTACCTAAAAGTACCGTCTCCTCATCAGGATATTTGGGTTGTAACAATATAATAATACCAGACCATGATAGCAGTCACGAAGAAGTGCTACGGAAGGGACGTAAAGTGGTAGCGTTGCCTTTTTCTGTCACTGAGCCTCGTTAAAAAAGGACGAATCCCTGGGCCAAGTTAAGGGAAAAGAGCTATAGTACCCTGAATAGCATCATGTCATAATGGAGCATATCTGGGAGAAATGAATCTGGTTACTTTTGGACGCACTGTACAATAGAGCTGTAGGGATGTTATGACAAATTATGCATTCTTTACTGAAGGCCAAATGTTTTTCTCCTGGTTTTGTCGAGACTGATAGCCATAAAATGCAAGGAGTGTCTCAACTTTTTTTTTTAAGTTTTCTTTTATACTCTATTTAGTCAATGATTTGTGTTATGTACTGTACAAACGCATTCTTAAGCAGGGATACACCTTTGCTCGCAGTATGTCCTGTACTGTCCCCTGCTGGTGAGATGTGGAACAGTTTCACATAAACATCATCAATGCGCCAAACAGTGAAGGAAAAAATTCCAAATGTGATAAGCAATGGGCATCTACAGTAAACAAGAAGTATAGCCTTTCTTCTAAATGCAACCGTACAGTCCCAACCAATGCCTACCTTATTCCTGATATACTTACTGTCTTTTGCACTGATATATTTACTCAGTACATTAACGAAAGTATAATAAATTGATGAGCAAGTTAAAATTAACATAATTCAATTTTCTGTTTGGCATATTTAGAGCTAAACAGCATAATTTCATAACTATCTTAGCATAATTTTGTTCCTGTGATATGGTAACACTGCTGACCTACCATGCGTGCACCAGCAAACCCCGCACCCCTGACTGTCGTTTACATGATCTTGTTCTTTTGCCGCAGTGTTAAGGCACTTTTGTGCTAAGTCACAGTTTTTTAGAGGGAATTATTTTTAAGTTGTGTATACTTCGATTAATATATTATGCTAATATGAGAAAATAATGATCCTCAGGTAGATCATATATCGATGAATCCAAGTTCATTTCTCGGACGTTTTTTTCCCCCATCTCATATGTTGGTAGGAAAAAGAGGCAGGCTGTTGATAATGATGATGATGATGATGACGTGAATATTGTAAAAGTGGAGTACATACTGATTTGTAATATTGTAGGGGCGAGAAATTTTGCATTGCCCCTAGCATAAGTAAATCCCACCGGACTGACACCAGTGTAGGGGCGCAAAATTTAGCCCTCTTGAAATTTGAGATAATCCCACCGATGTGAACACCAGTGTAACGCACGATTTTTCTTCCTACGTTATAAATGATTACCTTAGCTATGCCACACCGCTTAAGCCGCCAGTGTGACATTAGAATTTTGATACAATAAGGAATTTTCTGTTACTGCCAGTATATTAAGAGGCCTCATTAATAATTAAAATTATTTGGTATCGCTGCCAACACCCAGCAGTTGCCGGGAAAAAAAAAAGAATTAATGTTATGATTTAGTCCCATACGATGGAAGAGGGACAAGGGGCCTCTGACAATAACCAGGTAACGTGAGCCTTTTATAGGAGAGCGTGGTTCTTTAGATGTAACATGCCTTGCGGGCCACTCTGTCTTTACTTATTCTACCCCATAGGATTATAACCAAACACATTTTTACTCTAATTTACTTATCTATATTAATGTCCTTAATTACACAACAATGATATAGTTTCAAGCCAGATTTAATTACTAGATCTTAATGAATCACTTGTCTCCATTACGACAGAATAATTGACAGAGAATGCAAGATCTATTCCACACAGTTAAAAAGCTTCTCCCGACTGCACCATAGAAAACCTTTTCAACAGGGGTAACTCCCATAAACACTCCACGCACGGTCGCACAAGGACTCGTAGTGAGACCCAGTTACAACGGGTTACACTGTTTACTTCAATTCTAAAGAAATCAACCTTATTTTACCTGGGTTACACCACATGACATATCCAGAAAAAATATACCTAACCAAAATTATTACACTATAGAACTCAGTGCTCACAACACTGCTCACGGCGGGACAATACACTTTTCCGCCTTCTCACACACCTTTAACCAACATATTACATTTGTTTTTATAAGAAATTAGCTTACTAAGTGGACCAACCGACTTTGACTATACTGTGCATAGGAAATAGACTATGTGTAAATTAGTGTAAAGGGCTTTCGGGCACTGATCGATGTGACTCTCATACAATGGCCGGCGCAGACTCCATGACCCAATGCCATTTGCCGGTTCTGAAACGCCTGAAACACGAGCGTCCACTCACAGTGAAGTCTTTCTCGAGAGTCAGGGGTTTGATAATATGCTCAGATATCTTACTTTAATTATGGTTATATCAACAACTAATTATGATGACGTATAAGGGAAGAATACTGTAAATACGCGGAACTTTACCTGAAACGTCCACACCCAATGAAGTCTTTCTGGAGAGTGACGCTCCCCGGGCACGCAAAAGCTCAGGCCCGCGAACACCCGCTCCGATCGCACTGTTTGGCTCTAACTACAAACAGTTACGTTACAGTCACCAGGTTATGACATCGCACCAGAATTTGCATTAAACACGTACGCATTACTCTACTTATAAAAATATGACTTATGATGAGTTAAATTTTGTGGCAATAGAATAGGTTTAACAATTTAACATACGATGCCTGAAATCACGGTTTGATACAATTTTCCTCTCTGTTTAGTTCGCTGCGCCCGCACATGATGCAACCATGATGCAACCACTGATGTCTATACTAAATGAATTAATTTTCGCGGTCATCTATGACAATCATCAATAGTCTGGCTTTACTTAAGTTCTTAAACAACGTTATTCAGTAGAACAATACAGCTACACTAGCCTAAGTACAAAAATTCTGAATTCTAGGTATAAATATGACTACTCGCCAATATAAGCACCAAATTA
The DNA here is from genome assembly GCA_018397915.1 of Birgus latro. NCBI lineage: Eukaryota > Metazoa > Arthropoda > Malacostraca > Decapoda > Coenobitidae > Birgus > Birgus latro. Next base: position 9,261 of record JAGKTI010010701.1, read on the forward strand.
ACTCTCTATGCGGTTCAACTGAGGCCAGATGCCGGCCCGTCCTGTCCAGTTGCTTTCACTAGTAAAATCAGCCCAAAATACGATTTACAAAGTCCACTACACTCTTTACATTTCAACACGGTCCAGAATATACACTTATCACTTACATAACCGAATGTAAATTACACACATTATATACTTACACTATACTTATACTAACTTATATTACTCTTATACTACTTATATGTAATAAAAATGGCATTACAATATCACCTTCGAATATCTGCAGTTTCTTGGCTCATCCCATAATCATAAAAGTAAATGCTAGAGAAAGTTGTTGCTTGACCCTTGATTAAACACTAAAGTAACCAAGCGTAGTGAAGGGGACGGGAATAGGAAGTTTCAGCCAGCCAGCCTGACCCACGGCCGCTGTACTGGGCCGTGGCCTGACCTAAGCAAGCGTGTAGAGAAGTCGGGGTCTGGCGGCTGAGTCAACAGATCTGAAGTGTTAAGACGGCTGACTGAGGTGCTGATGTGGTTCGTGCATTACACCCTCGCGTCACACACCCGACACACTCTATTTCATCCAGGCTTATCACCCTTCTCTCGACCCTTCCATCCCCCTGTTCCGTACCTCCTCTCTTCATTCTCCTCCACCCAACCCTTCTACCCTATTCGTCGAACCAATCAGTCTCAGTTTTTATTTATTCACTCATCAGTATTGTGTCTCTACCTCTCCTCCATAATCTCCCTCCCCCCCCTTTCTATCTCTCTTCTCCGTCTAGCCATTCTGCCCTATTCGTGTAACCCACCATTCTTTCATTTAATTTTTCATTCATCAGTATTGTCTCTCTAACTCTCCGTTCCGTGTTCTACATTACCTCCTCTTCTCCTCCTCCGTCTAGCCTTTCTACCCTATTCGTTCAAATAACCATTCCTCTATTTTTTTTTTTTATTCATGAGTATATTCTTTTTGTCCCACCCCCTCCCCATCAACCGACTCTTCTGTACTAAGACACTAAATGCTCGAACAAATTGACAAGGTTCTTCACGGATTTCATGCTTGTTTGTACATGCATATGTGTATACAGTGTATGTATACATATTCAATACATTTTTAGCAAATGAGAAAATGAGGCACAAAAACCCATGTTGAGTAGCCTTAGCTTGAATTTAGCAAGTGTGGTTGCACTAGTAGAGGAACGTTAGAGGATAGTGCTGATGAGCCAGTCAGTGTGATTGCAGTATATGCAAATTGGCATGGAATACAGGGAAAGTACCAGAACACTGGAGAAAGGCTATTATAGTTTCATTGTATTAAGAAATAATTAGTAAGGAAAAGCGTAATAATCATAGAAAGATTTAGCTTTGTTTCCAGAAACCAAACTTCATTACATAGAATTACAATAAGTGATACAATTTCTCACCTTTCAGGTTACTGCATTTTTTCGTGTGTTGGTAGTTCTGTACATTTACTTTCATAATGTGACAGATTGGTAACATGAAATGAAATAAAAAGCAAGAAGGAGCACTCAGAGAGCGCAACACCTGCGACAACCAACTTGTAGAAGGGCCGTAGGCCCCATATGTATAGCTTTGTCCTGTGACCTTGACCTTCGCCAGATTAGTTCAAAATCGAATTGCATTATTCCCGTCTAAACTCTAACCATTTCAGTATCATTGGTTCATGTAAGATCAAAGCTGTTTGGGTAGATATTGCCCAGTGACCTTGATCTTTGACCTTTCTCTTTGACCTGCAGCCCTGACTGATTGTTTTCAAAATCGAGTTTTATTATCCTTGTTTTTACTTGAACCCATCCACAAAGTTTAGTCTATATCATATATAAATTATTTATTGACCTTTCTATGTGACCCTGACCTTTGACCTATTGTTCTAAAAAAAAACAGCAGGACTGTCTTTTGGATTATCTTCAACCCACTGACCAAGTTTGGTCCAAATCAGATCACAACTGTCGGAGTTACGGTATTTAGTTAACAAACTGATAATGCCTTGTGACCATGTTCATAAGCCAGTTGTTCTCAAAACTGAAATCCATTGTTCTTGCCTGACCCTCAACCCTGACACTAACTTTTATTCAGCTTAGAACAAAACTGTCTGAGTATACTCTTCTTTTTACCCTTATACTTCGCCCTTTTCCTGTGACCTTAACTTTTGAATTATTGTTCTCAAAATAGAATACCCTTATCCTCACCTTCCTCTCAACTCTTCCACCAAGTTTGGTCAAAGCTGGACAAAAGCTGTTTAAACTGACCTTGCCCTGTGACCTTGAGCTTTGACCTTTTGTTCCAAAAGTAAATCTACTCCTTTGATGACCCTTAACCATTCATCCAAGCTTGGTTAAAATCGAATCAGTAGTGTTCAGTTCTCGAGTCGCTGATGTAAAAAGATCAGTGGTGGCAACACTGTAAAGAAAAAAAAAGTAGCAGTACACACATGATAACTACTGCAAATAAATGTGCATTTGTAAGCATTTTATTGATGAAATACATAATAGATTCTTCTTGTAGCCATCTCAGGTGAATATTGTTGCCAACACATTTAAAACATATGAATAAAGCAACATTTTCAAGCAGTTTATTGATGGAACAATATTATTCTGGCACTTTGTCTGGGTGAATATTGTAGCTATTACGTTTAGAAAAATTAAGGTTCGAGATTCTTTCCTCTGCCGTTTCATAGCGGCAATGTCAGAGCAGTCCCTGCCGTCGCACAGCATCTCTACTAAACACAGTTTGAGATTTAGCTGCATTACCAAAATATCCTGCCGCCAGATGCAGGGCAGTTTTTTATTAGCCGTTCTATCGGTCATGGACGATAAGAATCACAAACTTGCTGCTCCAACTGCTTTATTAGTAAGGACGTTATTCTCTAATGGTGACTCATGAGCAGTTCAAATCTGAGGATGATACGGTAGGAGAAACTGATGCTGTGTGACTCATGGAAATCCATGACTAGACAGTTCTGTGACATATGTTGTATCGAAGTACATAGGCAGCTTTGCAACATCATCAGCAGCAAATGTTGATAGACGACGCATGCCATCACTAAGTGAATTTTGACTGTGGGCAGAAGACAAGTTCACTAAGCACACTGCAGAAATGGCGAAACTTTTTTTTAATGTGTCCGACTCTGGGCATAGGCTTCGCAGCCTGCTCACAAGGCCCAGTAGTCCTCTTGCTAATCATACACTTCCACATGTCACCACTTCTGCGCTAACACTAACCGCCGATATTGAATACATGCTAGGGTTTTCTCATGCTGGACTGGTATATTGGTATTAGCAGGGGTATTTTTATGACAAATAGGCGGGTCATTTGGTAGATTAGTAAAATCTGCTTTACGAAATTCAAATCCTTGAAATGTTTCCTAGCCCAACCGGGACTCGAACCTGGGTCCATTAGGACTGCAGGTCACCTCTCAACCGATTCAGCCACTGCTGTGACAGATGTGTGTGGGATAAAAGTCCCCTCCTCCCTCTTCTCCTTTAGTATTTCCAATTCCTCTTGAGTTAGGCATCTTTTTATCTACACTTTTTAAAGTCCTATCTTTCCATGAGTTTCTTTGCATTTTTTTAGTATTTCCTCAGCAGTGTTCACACTCTGGAAGGTTACTTTCAAGGGCCTTGACTTATTTCTCTCATATTTCCTTAGCCTTTTGTGTTTCTCTGTGTCTTTATTACATATTTCCTCTGATACTTCCTTCAGTATGCTCATTATATTTGCCATCTCCTTTTTGTCTCTCGAGATATTTTTTATTTCTTCTTCATTTATACCAGTGATTACTATAGATTTGTTGATATCATCTGAATCGCTGACCAGTTTTGGGTTGCTTTTGATTATTTCTTTCACTTCCTTTATAATGCATTTTTCTTCGACTCTAGTTTCTAAGTCTTTCCTTACTTTCGCCATTTCAGCATACGTAGTTTCCACATTATCTTTGCAACTTTGCATCACTTCATTCACCTGGGTTATCTTCTGTTCAGTATCACTGCTTTGGTCTATCAGACTCCTTGATTGCTTAATTGTCTGTGTACCATTTATGAACTCCTCCATAATACTCTCATGATTGACAACTGTACTTGCCATTTCACTATTCTTCCTTCTAAGTGAACCCACCTCAACGGACAGGTCGTTAGTTATTGTGTATTTTTTCTTTTAATCCTTTACTAATTTTTCATTTTCTTCCATCTGCATGCACAATTGCTCCTTAATTTCATCTATTTCACTCTGAAAAGCCTTCTCCAGCTTATTCACTCTATCTAGTTTGTTTTATGTTTTCATTTCAACCAGTTCTTGGTAGAAATCATCATCCTGTTTTCTGCCTTTTATCCTTTTTCTTAACTCCTTCCATATTCACTTTACTAGAGATGTTGCTCATCTTATGGTATTACTTAGAAAGATTCTACTTACAAATATGCATCTCCTTGCTACTCGCCTGGTGATAGACAACATTCAGACGCTGATGTGTTGATTAGCATATTCTTGCACTAATTGGATATATTCTATGATTTGGACAACACTTTTGCTTATACTTGCTCTACTATATTAGAACACCATTTATTTTAACCTAGTACAGAGCTTGACTCATATGAAGATACTATTTAAGTGTGGCCAGTTGTCGCCAAAGGTGGCCAGCACGGAGACAGATGTGTTGACTGGCGTTGCCTGTGTGTGTGTGTGTGTGTGTGTGTGTGTGTGTGTGTGCTGTATGCCAATACAAGTTTCTCTAACTGTCAACACCAAACTACATCCACAATGCACACTACACTTCCTATTCAGAACTTAAAATGGCATCTAATAACCAAGCCTTGGAGTCCTGGGGGGGGGGGTGAGGGGGACAATGAATGTCCCCACCATCCGCCTCTCTCCCGGTGACGATTCAACGAGTTGCCTGGAACCACTGCCCGACTAACTTCTTCATTTCTGCAGCATTCACGGCCTTTCCTCTAGATTTCTCTCTCTTGAGCACCACCTCTCCTCCTCTAAACCGCACCTTCTCTTCTTAACTGAGACTCAGCTGTCTGGAACAACTTATAGCAAACCCGTTTCTGTATCCTCCTACTTTCTCTAAACTAATTTCAAAACCAAAGGTGGCTGTTGTGTATACAGTATGTACGCAATGACTTATCTTCCTCTTGTGTACATGAACTTGATTCATTTGAATTCTCTACTCTCTGCCATCGGCCTTCCTGTTATTCTCTGACAAAATATATCTGTGCTGTTTACTTATTCCCTAATTCTACTGACTATGAAAAATTCTTCGACCATCTTACTTTTACAATGGAACAGATCCTATCAGTTTCTCCTTTCTCTGAAATCTTCATAATAGGAGATTTCAGTGTTCACCACCGCCTTTGGCTCTCCTCTCCTTTCACTGATCTAACCAGTGAATAAGCCTACATTTTTTCTATCCTTAATGACATTGTGCAGCTTGTACAGCATCCTACCCGTATCCCTGACCCCCTAGGAAAGAGTTCCAACATACTTGACCTCTTCCTGACAACTAATCCTTATGCTTACGCTATTAATCTTTCCTCTCCATTTGGCTCCTTCGATCACAACTTTATTACATTAACCTGTCCTATTGCTCCAGAATGGCCTGTAGACCCTCCAGAGAAATTTTGGAGCTGCGGATTAGGAGGCCCTCAGGCAGTATTTCTTTGATATTCCCTGGAATGATTACTGCTTCCATGGCCGAGAGAACCCTCCGAGTGTGCCTTGCGCATTATGGAGGTTATTGTCTCGGGCATGGAAACATACATTCCTTTCTCATACCCTTTTACTAATGCAAAAACAAACAAACAAACAAACAAACAAACTTGGTTTAATCGTGCTTCTTCTAATGTTGTCCACAACAAGGAAAGGGGCTAATGGTACCTCGACTTCCCTCTCTATCGCACTATCACTAAGGCCTTTTCTTTTCTTGCCATTGGACTTCACTGGTGTTGAAGTAGAAGGCTGCAGGAGCTCAGTTGAGGATCCAGACACAGACAAAATTTTTGCAAAGGTCTATGTATTATGGAGGTACAAAGGTAACCGAAGCGTAACTCGGATCCATGCAGGAAGGTTGCCAGTGACTGCGTTTGGTGAAAATAACCCACGGAATATTCAAACATTGCCACGAAACACTAGATCAAGTATACGTTCCACCGGACATCCCCGGGTTGTCACATATACATATCACCAGGACGCGATGGGTTAACAAGTCATCACCCATTCCCAAACTAAAATCTTCAGACATTAACATCACAGTTAATGACCCTCGTGGTAGAACGAATATCCTTGCCAATACATTTGCCAGAAATTCTACATTAGAGGGAGTTAGGAAGAAAGTCCCAGTAATAGATTTTGATTCTCCAAAACTTGCTCCACCTAAAATACAGACTAGATCCGTAAAATCCATCCTAGACGGTTTACCAACTAACAAAGCTCCAGACCCAGATGGAATTCCTCCAATTGTTTTGAAAAAGTGCTCCCTAGAACTTGCTTTTATTCTAGCCAAATTATTCAGACTATGCATATATATATTTTTTAATTCCCTGATTCTTGGCAAGAAGCCAATATCCACCCAATTCCAGAGAAAGAATTTCCTCTGACCCCTCTGATTACAGGCCAATGGCTACCACATCTTCTCTGGGTAAAATATTTAAAACTGTAATGAATAGGCACATAGTTAAACATCTTGAATCCAGTAACATAATTAGTGATAGATAGTATGTTTTTTGCCACGAAAGATCCACCATTGAAATACTTAATCTCCTGACTCACACCACCCATTAATCAGTTCACCAACATGGAGAAACTCAAGTAGTAGCCCTTGATGTTTCTAAAGCTTTTGACAGAGTGTGGCATCGATCCCTGCTCTCCAAACTCTTTTGTTCCTCTGATTTTCTCATATCTCAGCAACAGAAACATGAGAGTAAAAGTAGATGATATCCATCCATCCATCATCCAATCCTACGTCGCCTCACAGAGGAGCGTAGGAGCCCGGGGCTAGGCAAGTTGGTCCTGACATTTATGATATATATTCCAATTTCCACTCAATTAACACCGGCATCCCACAAGGATCAGTTCTGGATCCAACCCTTATTCCTAATTCATATAAATGATCTCTTATCTGTCACCCTTAATCCCATCCATTCATATGCACATGACTCATCACTTCACAGTTCATTCATACTTAAACACCCATTCACAGAGCTGAACCCATGGCATCCGGTGTTTATTTCTGCTAACACTTCCTGCAGGTGGTGATTTCTGGAAAATCACCATTTTATTTAAATCATAGCAACTTTGCTAATAATTAGCCAAGTAAATAAAATAAGTGTCATAATACTTATCACTCCTTTGACTTCAAGCTGATGGCCTTAGTTTGTCCTGGTAGTCAGAGAGAAAGCCTTTGGAAGTCGGGTAACATTTCATGTTTTTTGTGGCTATGTCCATGTGCGTGGCACAGGTAAGGCTTATACTAACCCTCCACAATAAAATAAAATTTTAAAAAACAGAATTCAGCAAAAAATCACAAACACCATTTCAGTGTAGGTTTAGAGAAGTGTGGTGTGATTGTGCGGTGGTGTGAGCTGGGGAGTGAGATCACTATAGCAACGACCTTGAGGCAGGCTGGCTGACATCTCACTGGACACAGGGGAACCTTTTGCATAGGTCTGTCCATGATAAAGGTAGGCAAATAACTGGAAAGTGACTTGGATGAGTGCACGAGGATCGCCAGTGTTTGTCTGTGGTGGTAATTGCCCATGAAAATAATGCTGTGAAACACTAGATCATGTATACATGCTACCCGGACGTCTCCAGGCGGTCATCTGTATATGACACCCGGATGCCATGGGTTAATATCTCTAATTCACACCTCAGTACTGCCAGTACAGGGGAGGCGGTAGCTCGATCGGTAGAGAGGTGGCTTGCGGTCCCGTGGGACCCAGGTTCGAATCCTCGCTGTTGCAGGGAACAGTTTAAGGATTTGAATTTCATTAAATCAGGCTTTACTGATCTACCAGAAGACCCGCCGACATGTCGTAAAAATGACCCCGCTAATACCAATACACCAGTCCTGTATGAGACAGCCCTAGCATGTATTCAATATGGACGGTGGGTGTTAAGCGCCGAAGTGGTGACATGTAGATTGTAGGAGGACGACTGGGCCTTGATAGCAGGCTGTGAAGCCTATGCCCAGAGTCGGACACATAAAAAAAAAAAAAAAAAAAAATCTCCATAAATCAATACTCATCTAGGATTGCTGAATGGGGACAATATGACCTTGTCTTATTTAATACCAGTAAAATCAAATACATAACATTTACTAATAAACAGATACTGACAGATTCCTATATTACCTTCAATGCTACTAATATTCCCATCTCCAAAGGCATTGAAATTGTCGTTATTTTACTTAACAATTACTTCAGTTGGACTCTCATGTTATCACTTGCTAAAACTGCCTCAAAGAAACTTGGATTATTGTACACAGTTCGTGGCTTCTTCACTGACGAGCAATTAGTTATAGTTTAATAAAGAGAGTGGCTATGCATTTTTTTCGTATTTGCGGGATTCACCCAGACCGTGACTTGTATCTCTATGGTTGGAGAATATCCTGCGTGAAAAAGATTCGGTTTCTGGGTCTTCTATTTGACAGATGATTAACTAGGGTTCCTTATACTTGTTCTCTTAACATAGCTTGCATTAAAGCTTTGAGTCTTCTGAGGGTTTTGGTTCATGCCTCTTGGGGTGATGACCATCAGACCCTCCTCCTCTTGCATAGATCCCTTATCCTTCCTAAACTTGAATATGGGTGTGAGATCTACTCCCCTGCAACAGATGCCTATCTCCAGATGTTAGATTCAGTGCATCACGTGGGTGCACGTTGGCACCTGGGGCATTCAGGTCAACTCCGATTTCGAGTCTCGTGGTCGATTTATGTCGTCAGTCGCTGATGATGAGGTTTTAGTCTTCACTGCCTTCTGGACTCAGTTCCTTGTGCCATGGTCTCTCACGATTCCCGAGCTACTGTTTATGTCACTCGTCCTAGTTTATGGATGCCCTTTGGCTACAGTGTCCAGTCGGTTAAGTTAGCCCTCTCTGTTCCAAGACTGGCAGTTTGGTCACATCGGATCCTGAGGGCGAGTTTATGATACTCCCTTGTGTGATATTATGTCGGTTCGTTGTTCATAAAAAGCGCTCACTTCCGTCTCAGATGTCCCTCTCTCTCTTTTTAGAACATGCCTCAACTCATGAGGGCTCCTTCCCTGTCTATAATGACTGATCTAAGACTGATACTGGAATAGGCTTTGGTGTCGTATTTCCTTCCTTCAGTCGAGGTGGTAGCCTTCCTGGTATTGTTTCTGTATATACGGCAGAACTGACTGTGATTGTATATCTCTCCAAATAATTTTTAATCTCCCCCAATCTGTTTTTGTGATTTTTAGTGATTCCCACAGTGCTCTGTCTGCACTGGCGTCTTTTAATTCATCCCATCCACTTGTTTTATCAATTATACATTGGCTTTTTCTCATTTGCTGTCGTGACCGTTGTGTGGACTACTGTTTGATTCCCGTGCATTTTGGTGTGGAGGGCAATGTGAGGGCGGATACATTAGCTAAAGCTGCATTTTCTTGATGGCCTCCTATCAACTGCCTGCTTCCTGCTTCCAATATGACACCTTCCTTGAAGTACGCGATTTGTAGTTGTTGGCAGAGACAGTGGGATGGTTTTGCTCATAATAAGTTAAAATGATATTTTTCAGAGAGTGGATGTGACGTGGGTTCTCTCCTCCATGTCTCGAAGATTGGAGATGCCTCTTGCCCGGCTTGGCATTGGGCCCCATGGCTTACGCATGGGTTCCTGATGTGTGGTGGGACTCAGCTGTATAATGATGATTGCTTTGTTCCCCTTACTGTCCATTACTTGTTAGTCGAGTGTCCAAGTCTGGCGGACCTACGTCACAGATTTCTCCATAAGCATGAGGGTGTGGATGGTGCCAACCGTCTCTTCTCAATGCTTGGAGAAATCTACGGCGATTTTACTGATGTTTTTAGTTTACTCCAGGACACGGGCTTCCTACCACTTTTGTACGTAACTACTATTTAATACATTTTTATGTTGTCCTTTTAAGTGTTTTATTTCTACAAAAGAATATTAACTTTGTTTTGAGTATGATGTTTTTTGCGTCTCTTATCCTGGGAGTTGCGCTGCCAGCTTTATATGATATTTAACAATCAATCAGTCTTTCACCCCCTCATTCCCACCCCTTACGTTCCATGTTGCAATCCGTACCATGTCCTTTGTCCTGTGCTTTGTCGTCACCTGTTGCTATCGTCCTGTTGCGAGGCTTCTTGTTTGTATTTTTAGTTAGTTTTTCAATGAAGGGCACTAACCCTCCGCCAACCCACTTGTTGACACGTAGGGAACAAGTGTTGGTTAGATGTAAGGTAAACCACCCAGCATATTAAATGATTAGCTTGTTTACAGGAAATCATTTGGCTTGTCACACAATGCAGAGTTACCCGAAATAGAGTACCACTACACTGAGTGAGTGGAGGATTGGTGCCCCAGCGACCACATATATCTCTTCCTAATAAATTTCTCAGTGGGTAGTCATACCAGGTCATTCTGCCATGTTTCACTACAGCATTCCGTAGGGGCGGTCTTCATCACTTGGATTCAACATTTCGTTTCTAATTGAAAACATGTTAAATAGCCTCTTAAGACTAGAGGATAGGATATCGGGATACTTGTAACGGGTTGAACTCTATCACCTCCGACAGGGCACCTTGCAGCCCTGGTCAAAGCCGAGAAAACATCGTGTTGGGGGAAGCTTGAGCAGGGAATCAGTCAAGATAGGTTGCAGCTTCAGTAAACATGACACAGTCAGTGCCCCAGTTTAGCAGCTGATAACAGCAGGCCGGTAACAAGCAACTCTGTGGAGCTGAAGGAAATATGAAAACAGCTCTTTACTCGGAAATCCAGGACCCTGGAGAACTTCTCACCCAGGAAGGGTGCACTAAAGCAACACATCAAGCACGCCACATATCAGGCCAACGCCTGTAACAGCGTTTTAGAAGCTGACCCTGAGCTGCCAAGTCTTCTGATTATGGTTGTGTGAAGGAAGCCACGGGATGGCAGCCACTATGAACCACAGTTCAAGAAACCTGACAGAGCTGCTACAAACTTGTCCACTGTGGGTGCAGGAAGAGGTGCAGGCTTTTAGGTACTGCAAGTGCAAAAAAGGCTACCTCAAGTGCACTGCCCTATATTCATACTTAGTAGGCTGTATAGATTAAAAAAGACACACTTGACTGACTGAACTGGTAGTGTAGTCGTAGGGTGGATTTATAAATGCTGTCTTGAATACAACAACATTGGTCAGACAAATATCATTTAGGCTAAGTCTGCGGTATAGTACCTCATGTGAAGCACATTTTATTTGTGTTTTTTTCTCATTCGATCGTTTTTACTTTCTTAACTGCTTTAGAGCAGTTCTGTGTAATCTTTGTGTAATAAGACTGTAACACATTTGTAACACACTTGATTATGTTGATTATGTTGCCGTTATGCCTGCAAAACGTGAAAAAGAATCAAAATTACAGCCTGATATTTCTTTGGCTTCTCACTACTCTCAGAGGTCAGATCTGAAATGCCTTCAAATCTGAAAACAACTTCATGGCTTATAGAAACACTGGAGGGAATTTCATCCTTCACACATAAAATGAATAATGCGTCTCATTTATGACATTATCTGCCCCACTCTTTAACCCTACCTCGTCGCACGCGCTCCCCCATATCACTGTCACTCCATGAAGAGTTTATAAACTAATACAGTATTCCAAGGTTAAAAATTTTATTAAAAATATCAACATGTGATATTGGTATCTATTCTAGCGTTTAAAGCCGAGTCCATGCAAATTTCAATTGTCGGGTTGTTTGCTGATAGTTTTCAAAACTAGACAGTTTATTATTTCTCAGCTGAGTAACTCCGGTGGTAAAGTTAGATATATTAGACCTTTATTACAAAACCCAAACAGATTCAATTACTAGAGGATGTTATTGCTATTCCTAACTGCGTTTATATAGAATCCTGTGTGTTTCTGCCACTATACGCCTGTACGTAGTGCCTCCACCAGCACTCCTCACCTCTTCCCGCCCCCTGACACCTCCATCCCCTTGCCTCCCATTCACCCCATTGTGACTGTCGAGTAGAAAGGGCGGGACTGACCCAGTGGGGGTTGTCTTTTTTATGAGCGCCATTGTACACTCAAATACATTCATGCTCTTTAATGGATTCATAGATGCTTGAATGAGACGTTGTGGACAAAGGTGCTTATTATCACCCACAGATGAATGACAATGTGAACCTTACTCTATTACGTCACAATCAAGCGTCCATAAATTCAGGGATCAAACAGATACAAGCGAGGCGAACTTTTGTATTTGATTGTACATGTTCACGATTAATGTGATGCATTTTAGTTATTCAGAAATACACAATTTACTGGGGAGTCGCTGTTAAGCAAATTTTTCCTTGCATGCGATTACACGTCAGGTGAAAACTCTGAAATGCAGAGGCTGAGGACAGAAAGATGTAGGCTTGCTTACCAGATCGATGAGTCAACGGTGAGGAGAACCAAAGATGGTTTTGAAAATGCAAATCTAATGTGAAGACATTGGAGAAACAAGAGACAGAGGGAATGTCTTGTAGTATCTATGTAAAATATTCGGTAAATTTTGAATAATTAGAAAACAAGGCAGTATTAACCAGAATATAGGAAAGTACGAAAATTCAAGATCTCAAATACAAGTGCAATATAGGTTGCTGTCCTCATACATGCAAGTCACTTTTATTTCGAAATGAGTGTAGAGAAGGATGGAGGGTGCAGAAAATTGGCTCCTGTCAGTGGTCTCGATTGGCCAGGTTTCATTGAGATGAGATTTTCGGGAAAGAGAGGAAATTAAAGTCCCGAGTGTTGCGGATGTTCATATTAGGGTTATCAGACACTAGTCCAGAGCATCTCTTTTGTTCGTCACGGGAAGAGGGGTTGAAGACAGGATATTTATGTGTAGTTGCTGACAGAAGAAAGCACTTGGAAATTTATTTTATATTAGTTTTTGGAAGTGGCCCTCACCGTTGCATTTGGTGTCGTTAGTACTGACATGTGAAACATCCATCGTCTTCTTCTAGGTTCACTGAATTCGTTACACCCCTAACAGTGTCTGATGACATTAAAACCTTCATCCTTAATTCCTAACGTAACAACATAACGTAAAACAGTAAGAATGATTATGATGGCGTACTAGCCTACCACTTAAACTGAAGAGGAATATCACATTACTGCGTATAGGAGGTTGCACATTGTTACACTTACATCCTAATTCACTTTTCTAAGTAGTCTCGTTTGATAAAGCTGCACTACGTTTAGTATGAAATGCTTTATATTTCTGTCACCGTTGCCGCCTCGATGCCGTGATAAATACATAGCCAAGTATGCTACGACACGCTTCTGGGTGGATAATCGGGCTCAAAGGAGTCGTGGAACTCTGCCTGTTAAGGCGCCTGTATAAAGAAAGTAATCGTGTTTTCGGGACTCTTGCAAGCTGAAAAAATGAGTGGCGTGGATTGGAGCTGGGAGAAGCCACACCCAGCATCGTGTGTTGGGTGGCTGCGTGTGGGAAATAGTTTTAAAGAATCCTAGTCAGTTTTAACCATAAACAGAACTACACACCAGTAAATTCTTATCAAAAGTCATTTTGTCAGTTCTCATTTTTCACGTTGATGTTCATTTCATTTTCGTTGTGAAGTATTTAGTAGCTGTACAATAAGAGTGAAGATAAATATGTAAACATGTAAGCTAATTCATGACTTATGCTTTGGAAAGGATATGAGAACGACCCCTGGGAATACATTCAAAGAGAATGTTGAATTTATAATCAGCAAGTCTCCAGAGGAGGGAACTTAAATCTCTAATTTCCTCTCTTTCCTATTCCAGTCAGCAATAGACGATATTGACAAGCTGGAAGTGCGTCATATGATCCAGAGAGTGGTAATACTATTACCATAAATCATTTTGTGGTTGGGAAGCTCATAATTTAATTTCAGGTACTATTAGATGATTTTACTCGTTGACAGTGAGTAATACGACCCTGCGATTGTTAGAAGAAATGTTGGCGGCTTGTGCAGATATTCCTAGCGGATCTCACGGTCCCATACACGTAAATGTCTGGCGTATACCTGTTACAGAATATTAGGAAAGATGCGGCCATGAGGGGGATATCAGTCCATTGGGAGTAACCCTAATTTACTGTTTCTTCTGATGCACTGACATTCTTACCTACCTAATTGTTCTTACCTAATTGTATCTTTACAGGAATGAGTCAAGTTCGTATTGTCTCGTGTCTTACACCATTTTTATCATACATCTCCTTAAATTTATGACTTGTTTTGACACTAGTACACTATTTCATTCGGTAGTGCATTCCACTGATGAGTTGCCCTATTTGGGAAACTAAATTTCCTTACGTTTTTATCACCTCTCTTTTTATGCAGCTTTCTGCACTGTCCTCTTGCTGATAGGTTACATATTCATTTATATCTATTTTCTCTTTCCCTGATATGCATTTATATAGCATAATCATGTCTCCTGTTTTTCTTCTCTCCTGTAGTGTTGGCAGATTCAGTTTTTCTAATCTTACTTCATAGCTTAGATCCCTTAAGCTTGGTACCCATCTTGTAGCAGCCCTATGAATTTTTTCAATCTTATCTATGTGTTTCATGTGTTTCTTGAGGTGAAGATTCCAGACTACTGATGCATACTCCAGGGTTGGTCTGATGAAAGATGCTATTATCTTCCTTAGCATGTCTTCATAAATGTATGTGAATGTTATTCTCATATTTGCAAGCAGTGCATACATACTCCGTACCTTTTCACGTATGTGGTCTGCCGGAGTTAGTCTGTTTTTGATAATCACACCTAAGTCCTCCTCTCTTTCTGATGTGTGTAGGGTTTTACTTCCTAATTTATATTCCCAATCTGGTGTTTTCCCACTTTTACCAAACTTGATTACATGACACTTGTCCACAGTGAATTCCATTTACCATGTATTACTCCATTCATGAAGTTTATTTAATTCTTCTTGTAGCTCATTACAAGAGTCTTTGTTAGTAATTCTCCCTTGTATTTTTGCATCATCAGCAAACATATTTCAATACCTTTCATTTCCAATATTATTATCTATGTCATTTATGGACACTAAAAACACAATTGGTGCCAGCACTGAGCCCTGTGGAACTCTGCTAGTCACTTCCCTCCATGATGAGTAATTTCCCCTTAGTACTGTTCTCATTTCCCTTTTTCTGAGAAAATCTTGCATCCAACAGTACAGTTTGCCTCGGATTCCTCCTTGATGGTACAGTTTCCATAAAAGTCTTAGGTGCGGTACTCTGTCCAATGCTTTCTTGAAATCCAGATAGATACTGTCCACCCATCCTTCTCTTTTCTGTAACGTTTCTATAACTCTGTCATAGTAGCTTAATTAATTAGTAACACACGATTTTCCCTTTCTGAAACCAAATTGCCTTTCTGTTATCATACTGTGTTCTTTTAGATGGTTTACCCAAACTTTTCTTATTAGCTTTTCCAGTATCTTACAACACTGGTTAGTGATACTGGTCGGTAGTTGAGTGGATTTTGTCTATTCCCTTTCTTGAATAAGGGGACCATGTTTGCTTTCTTCCAAATATCTGGTAGTTCACCTTGACCCAAGGATTCCTTGAATATTAACGATAATGATCTAAGTAACTCCTTTGCACATTCATGTAGTACCCACCACGAAATTTCGTCTGGACCATTTTCTTTTCCTTTGTCTAATTTACTTAACTCTTCCTGTATTTCTTTTTCTGATATTTGTATATCTGGTAATATGTTTGGGCATGCATGTTCCATATCATCCCTCAAAATTATTTTCTGTAAAAACCGATTGGAAAATATTATTTAGTACTTAACAAATATATTTTTATTGTGTATCTAAGCTCCCTTCATCCGTAATGGATTGTATTTTGTCTTTTACTTTGGTTTAGCTTCGGATGTAGCTGTAAAATAGCTTCGGTTGATGACTACTTTTGTTTATGATGCCCTCCTCAAACTGTTTTTGGACTTCTCTCCTTATTCTTGTGTATTCGTTTCTTGCCTGTTTATAGTTGTTATACGCCCGTTCACTATTGTGTCTTCTGTATCTATTCCGGAAGTCTCTTTTATCTTTTGATTTTTACATTCTTTATTAAGCCATTTGTTTATTTTCATTTCTGTTTCTTTGTGCTGAGGGATGTAATTTTGGACTCCTGTTTCATAAAGTTCACAGAATTTTCTATATACTGTATAACATTTAAATCTTGTCCTCTAAGCTCTTTTTCCAAATCTATTTCTAAGAAGTATTTCTTTAGGTCATGATAATTGCCTTTTTTGTAGTTAAGGCTCTTTTTGTAACTTTTATTACTGTTAACTATGTCATATGCAATCCTGAAGTTGCAGTTTAATACTGCATGGTCGCTTTTGCCAAATGGAGGGTGATACATAATACAGTCAATATCATTTCCTTGCCTAGTACATCAAGTCCTCATTTTCTGGTGCTTTCTTTTACATGTTGCGTTAGGCGAAACTCCTTCACAAGGTCCAGGAGCTTTATGTTCCAACAGCTTTCCTGGTTTTTTATTTCTAGAGTATTCCAATTTATATTTGTATTGAAATCTCCAGAGAGTTTAATTCTTTCTTATTTCTCCTTCATTCTATGTAGTAATGTTCTTAAACTTTGAATTGTACTCTTTGCCAGTTCTTATATTCGCCTTTTTCCCAAATGTTTGATTTAGGTGGCATATATAAATTTGCCACAATTAATTACCCTTCAGATGTACTAATCTCTACTGCTATCAGTTCTACCTGTGAGGGTATATTTAGTTCTATTTCTTTGACTTCCAGATTTTTCTTTGTTAATTTTATAATTCCTCCTCCTTTTTTAAGCTCCTATCTCTTCTCCAGATATTGTATTCCTCTAGGTTTAGGGTGTCGTTTGATATCCTTAATGTTAATTTTGTTTCAGTTAGGCAAACAATATGTGGTTCCTTCTCTTTAATATAATCATTCATCTACAGTAATTTAGATACCATTCCGTCTACATTTGAGTACATCAACTTAAACATCTTGTTTACATACAGCCTCGAAAGGACCATAAGGTCTGTTGCTGTTTGCTTTCCTATGTACTCCTATGTACTTGTCATGACTTGGGTCTACTACCTCCCTCCTTTTTATTCCCTCCTGTTTATGTACCACTTTCGTGCCTGCAGTCCAATTACTTTGTAAAAAAATGTGTTTTTCTCTTCCTCTGATCTTCCCTCGTTCTATTTTTGCCTCCTCCCCCTTCTCTTTTAGCAAACCCAGTTCCTCTTGAGTTCGGCATCTTTTTATCCATACATTTTTGAAATCTTTTTCCATAAGTTTGTTTGCATTTTCAGTATTTCCTCCACAGTGTTTACACTCTGGAAGGTTACTTTCAGGGGCCTTGATTTACTTCTCTCGTATTTCTCTAGCCTTTTGTGTTCCTCTATGTCTTTATTACAGATTTCCTCTGATACTTCCTTCAATATGTTCATTACATTTGCCATCTCCTTTTTGTCTTTCGAAATCTTATTTTTTATTTTCTCCTCCTCAGTACCAGTGATTACTATAGGTCTGTTGATGTCTGCTGAATCTTTGACCAGTTTTGGATTGTTTTGGATTATTTTCTTTACTTCCTTTTTAATGCTCTTTTCTTCGACTTTTGCTTCTAAGTCTTTCTTTACTTTCACCATTTCAGCATAGGTGGTTTCCACATCATTTTTGTAGTTTTGCATTGCTTCATTCACCCGGGTTATCTTCTCAATATCATTGCTATGATCTATAAGAGTGCTAGCCTGTCTATTTTTTTTTTTTTTTAATGCAAGGAAGAAGGAACCAAAGGCCACAGACCTGCATACTGTTCCTTCCAAGAAAAAGAAAAAACAATACAAAAGAGAGCCAAATTCAAGATCCGTTCAATTCGAGATGCCTGGACACACTGCGTTTGAAAGACTGGAGATCATAGGAAGTAGGAAATACAGACAGAGGAAGACAGTTCCAGAGTTGACCAGTTGCATAAATGAAGGACTGGGAGTAACGGTTAACTCATGCATTAGAGAGTTGGACAGAAAAGGGATGAGAGTTTGTTTCTAGACGGGTACTACGTGGCCGTCGTAGAGGTGGAGGGATGCAAGCAGACAGTTCAGAGGAACAGTGACCGTTGAAGTAGCGATAGAAGAGAGATAAAGATGCAACAGTGCGGCGAAGAGACAAAGGTTGAAGGGAATCAGTAAGAGGAGGAGAGTTAATGAGACGAAAAGCCTTTGACTCCACCCTATTAAGAAGAGCTGCATGTGGGGAGCCTCCCCACACATGAGAGTTGTACTCCATACACGGGCGAATAAAACCCGTGTACAAGGTCAACAACTGTGCAGGGGTAAAGAAAGTTCGGAATCGGTTTAGCACACCTAATCTCTTGGAAGCAGATTTCACAAGAGATGTAATATGCTCTTTCCAAGGCAAATCCCGAGAGAATGAAACCCCAAGCATGTTCAAGGATGATGCAG
>JAGKTI010010702.1:0-15823 GCA_018397915.1 Birgus latro
TTCTTCCTTGCATAAAAAAAAAATGACCCAAAAGTATGCACTTCATAACGCATTTCCGCAATATTATCACCCCAGGAAAGGCGGTCATGGGTTAAAGTTGTTTAGAATAACATAAAATCAAATATAAGGTCAATAAGAGGTAATGGAACAGAAGCAGGATGATAAATAATGGGTATAAAAGCAGCGCCCTGAGCTCATTTTGCAGTGTGCAGAGCGAGCTGGCAACCCACCTGGCGAGTGGGGAGACTGGCAAAAGCCTGTTTACCGCCTGTTTTGTCTGCCCCAATACGCATTACTCTCTCTCTCTCTCTCTCTCTCCCAAAGCATAATTTTCATATTCCTGTCAGAAATATAATTTCTGACAATTATTTCTTCTTAACAATGCCGATTTCAATAAAAAAAAAATTCCATGGGTAGCTGCATGACACAATTACCCAGCCACTGATATATATTTCACAGAAATCTTTAAGAAAGACCAAAATTGCCCAAAGGCCCAGGGGGATTAAATCCATGGCAGGAATAGGTAGAGTACATGGAGAATATATCCATGAGGAAAAAGGCCCGAGGAGGAACATAGGTCTAGTGAGTAAAATGGGATCCTGGGGATCATCACCATCGAGGGGAAGGCCCCCCCCCCCCCAGATCCTAGGCAGAATTTTTTACCTGAGCAATACCGGGTACCCCTGTTCATTATTAATGTTAAGTTCTCAGCCAACACTGCTGCGGGCTCCAACAGCGGTAGTTCAGTATAGGAATGACGTCACCCAGTGAATGGTTCCACGAAGGGTAAGTGTTTTAATGTACACAAGATCAACTCAGGCATCGTAATAACACAGGCTTCTCACGTTCGTAGTCTTTATTTTCCAAGTAATTACCTAATTTCAAAAGTATCAAAACCATACTAACTTTATGAGTCCATAAGCATACTGACTCCTCTGTTCTCTCCCCCATCCCTTTATAACCTTCCTTGTTATTCGAACGTTCTAGCTACTCCTAGTGGTAGGCCCAATTGTTCCAAGTCGGAGACATCCAAAATATTCCAGAGCTTTCTTACATTATGTAGCACTCACTCTAAATGCTTTGCCATACAAACTGAAATTAAATATGAATATTACATAATTAAACATAATTTAACAATCATAAAAAAAACATTATACTGAAAAAAAAGTAAAGCATAACTTCACGAAATACCTCCGTTCACATCTGTTGGCTACCTGGCAACTCTGACTGAAATGCATGAACTCCCCGGAATTTTGCAAGTTTGCGCTACCACCTAGCTAGCACTCCTGCTTCTCAACACTACCCCTCCCTAGTCACTTTGTCGTCCTGACAAAACTACACAATAGATACAAACATATTCCTTAATCCTAACAAAGCAGTTATACACAAAATAGTCCTTCAGCTTATCAGGTCTTCTCCTATGCCACTCCTGACGACGTCCCTGCTCCTCCACACAGTCCACTCCTCCTAGAATGACTTGGTCCTCTTCCTGATTCACTGTCACCATCTTCTTGTGCTTCAGCTCCTTGGTTCTCTTCAACTTCATCGGCTGCAGGTGTGCACGATTATTCAAAAATATCCAAGCTGTACTGTTCTTGCCCATGCTACTGCCACACACGATTCACGTGTACCACCTTTGGACGAGACGTCCTGCCTACCTGAATCCGGTATAACAGGTGTGACAGGCGGTCCATCACAGTGTAGGGCCCATCCCACGAGCTCTGCAGCTTCGATGATTGTCCCGTCTTCCACTGAGGATTGTATAGCCAAACTTTGTCACTATTCTTGAAGCTCACCTCACTTGCCTTGGCATCATACTTGCACTTCAACACTTCACCTGAAAACTTCAGAGTTCCTCGAATTTATGTGGTACCTCAGCCAGCCTTTCCTGAAGATACTTCGCATAGCTGGAGGTATCTGTAGGCAGTTCTTCACCAGGTGGACTTCCTATTAACAAATCAACTGGCAGTCCTAACTCGTTTTGCCGGGGTGTAGCTGGCAGACTTGCGGGATGCAGACCGATATGCCGTCAGCAACGCAGATGATTTCTGGTCCCATTCCATCTTTCCCTCTACACATACTTTGCCGATTCTTGTATCCAGGGTCCAGTTGAGTTTCTCGACCATCCTATCTGACTGTAGCCATAGTGGAGTCGTCCTGGTCTTCTTGATCCCCAGTAACTTGCAGCACTCATGGAACACAGCAGACTCGAAGCTTATGCCGTGGTCTAAATGTAGCTCTTGTGGCATCCCAAAACAACAGAACAGTTGGTAAACAAAAGCCCTGAGCAACAGTTAGGGCTCCCTGATCTGGGATGGCATAAGCTTCTGGCCACTTTGTGAAGTAGTCCATGGCAACACTAATATACCAGTTTCCTTTTTCAGTTAGTGGTAGAGGTACAGCAGTGTCCACTGTAACCCTTTCCATTGTTGCACCCACTTGGTACAGAAGAAGGGGGACGCAACCACGTTTCTTGGGTCCCTTCAAGGCACAGCAAACATCATAGGCCCAACATCACTTTTGAACATCCTGAGCATGCCAGGCCAGTAGAACCTCTGTTGCAGCCAACTTAGGGTTCTCTTCACTCCCAGATGCTCACCAGTGATCCCATTATGAGATTCTTGAGACCTCAGACCTCATTTTCTTAGGAACCACCAGCTGCCAATACCTGCTGAGGCCATTGGGAGTCTTCCACTGACGCTCCAGTAGTCCATTGTTCAAACGAAGAAGGTTCCACTGACTCCAGTAGCTCTTAGTCACGGGTCTAAACCTGGAAACCTCTTTCCAAGATGGTTGCACTGTACTCCATTGTAGCCACTCTAGCCCTGGTTGTAAATCCGTATCCTCCATCTGCATCCTCTTCTGGTCTTCTCCAGCTGACACTGGCCATGTCACTGAAATATGGCTACATTTCTTGCTAACATTTTCCTTCCTACTACACTGCATGCAAAATGAGTCATAAGGCCGACGACTCAGGCTGTCATCATTGCCATGTACTCACCCAGGATGGTGCTGCATCTCATTGCTGTGCTGGTCCAGCTTCCTGAGCCAGCGCTCCAGTTGTCCTTCTGGATCTTCAATGTCTCCAGCCATTTGAGTGCTGCATAGCCCGTCCTGATGATGAAGTAGCCCCCATATAAGTAGGGATGGAAGAAGTCAAGGCTTCTCATCACTGCCAAGAGCTCCTTATGGGTCACTCAGTAGTTCCGTTCCAGTGGCTGAGCTTCTTGCTGCAATACGCCACCACATACTCTTTTTCACCCCTTCTTCTGTGACAGGACTCTACCAATGCCACTGTCACAAGCGTCACAGTCTAGGATGAATGGTTGATTCTGATCTGGGTACATCAACAGTGGAGAGGTTGCCAACTCATGCCTGAGTTCATCAAAGGTCTTCTGAGTCACCGCAGACCACATAAACTTTTGTCTCTTTCCTAACAACAGGTGCAGACGTGTAACTATAATTGCAAAGTCCTTATAAAACACTGGTAGTTGGTACACAAACCCAGGAAACTCCATAGCTCCTTCACATAAATTGGAACTGGCCATTTTTTCACAGCTGCCACCTTCTCTGAATCAGTACAGACGCCGCATTCGTTTGCAATGTCCCAGGTACTTCACTTTTCTGGAACAAGTAGTACTCTTAGGGTTCAGCTTGAGGTGCTGCTCGGATCCCTTTGAACACCTCTGACAGCCTTCTCAGTTCTTGGTCGAGAGCCCATCCAAACACAATCACACCACCAAGATAAGTGCTGACTGCCAGTGCAGCATTCCGGTACTCTATTCGCTAGGCGTTCAAAGTAGCCAGGGCATTCCACAGGCCAAGTGGCATTACTTTGAACTGCCATAAACCCTGACCATTTGAAAAGGCTGTTTCCTTCTTGTCATTTTCTGAGACCTTGACCCAGTGATATCCTGCTTTCATGTCTAGGGTGGAGAATCACTTGGCACTTGACAGAGCATCCAGCAAGTCATCAGTTCATGGCAAGGGGTACGAATTCTTCACTGCCACTTCATTTAGGGCTTGATAATCAACACAGCACCTCACTGAGCCATGCTTCTTCCTTACCAGAACAATTGCTGATGCCCAAAGACTACTAGACTTTTCTTTCATTTCTTGAATTTCAAGGGTCTCCATCACCCTCACCACTTCTTGCCGCTGAGCTTCGCCATCCTCCAAGCAGGCTGTTTAATCAGGCAGTGATCCCCAGTGTCGATACAATGCTCCACCATATCTGTGTATCCCAGGTCGAGGTCTCTGGTGGAAGTCATCAGCAAACTTCACTAGCATTGCCCGTAATCACCCGGCTTGTCCGAGATTCCGACAATGGGCCTAGTTTGCCTCGTGGACAAGACGGTGTTAGGCCTATGAGGCTGGCTGCCCATGACATAGACTGAGATGTGCTGTTGCCGTGTGAGGTGCAATCATGTGGCTCCTGTCTCTACCATAGAGTTAGAGCCCCATTGTTCGGAATCCCGGACATGCCTGGCAGTTAGCAACATACTCTTCAATTTGCAAGATTGCAAACAGCAACCTGTGCAGGGAACTGGAGCATCACGTGGGACGTATGAACTCCACGCCTACCAAGTTTCAGTGGCATACCTCAAGACTGAGGGTGGCTGTGATCCTTAAAAGATAAAAG
This sequence comes from Birgus latro, assembly GCA_018397915.1. Lineage (NCBI taxonomy): Eukaryota > Metazoa > Arthropoda > Malacostraca > Decapoda > Coenobitidae > Birgus > Birgus latro. The sequence goes on from JAGKTI010010702.1 coordinate 4,643, forward strand.
TCATTTTTTCTCCCATTTTTGACACCTTTTTTTTTTTTTTTTCATTTTTTCCGCTTCTATGCTACTTTCATTTCGAAATGTAAGTAACAGATAACTTACTTCAGAAATGCATGTATTTCATGTAAAAAATATAGGAATAAAATTTGTGCCATTCATATATACCCTCAAAGGTATGTCCGGAATCCCGGACATGCCTGAGGTTAAAGTACGAATTCTAACCTTGGTGATCAAGAGTTAACTGCAGCACTTGAAAGTCATCCTGACACTTGCAACTCCTTGAAAACAAGTCTTGTAAGTGGTCTGGCAGATTCCCATTTTCTTTGACTACACTCCTTTTACAGGCCTTCCACAGATGCCACTCAGGGTCCACTGCCTGACGCAGTCCCACGATTTCTCCCTCGTTGATCTTCTGTGTCTCATGGGAGAAATTGGCCACCACAAGTGGCACTTCATCTGCGCCTGTTTCCACCAAAGTCCTCCCCACCATCACTCCAGCCTTCTTCGTCTTGCACCGTCCATCAGGCTCCACCACCTGTAGACAACTGTCAAAAGAGCCACTCACCTTACACTGGAGCAATAGTTCTGATCTGGGGTGGGGGGGGGGGTATCACTGTAATGTGCAGCACCCTTACCTCAGCACTAGAATGGTATATCTTACTACCATGGCGCGAACCAACTTTCCTCAGACCTTGAGCTTCATGGAGCAGAAGTCCAGCTCACATCCCATGGACGTCAGATAGTCCAGACCAAGAAGACAAGGATCTTCTATGTCGGCCACGTAGATTGGAAGCGTAGCTTCTTGCCCTGCCACTTCAGTCTGAACATCCAGGGGTTCCCTCAGTTCTGTGCGGTGCCCATTCACACCACACAATTGTTCTGCTGACTCAGGCAGATACCGATGATGTAACACATCAGGCCTCACAAAAGTCTGCTTTGAGAATCAATCGCCAGGGAACACCTCTTGCTGTCTACTCTTCCGTCTACATGCACAGTGTCAATCGCAGTTCACTTGCATTTTCTCGGTGGTGGGGCTACTTGGGAAAAACCGGCTGGTTGTTGCCCCTTAACACCAGACTTAACTAGTTTTTTGCTTCTTTCTTGTATTCTGCGCCTTCTTCTTATCTTTCTTTTTCTTCTCTTGGACAGTCAGAACTGTAGTGTCCCACCTCATCACATGTCCAATACCCTTTTGTTGCAATCGTTGGTTTCCTTGCACTGTTCTCTTCTTGCTCCTTCTTCCATTTGTAACAATCCTCCTTCTTGTGTCCTGGCGTCTTGCAGAACCGGCAACCTCCTCTTATTTTCTCCTGTTCCCTCTTCCACTTGTAACAATCCTCTTTCCTGTGTCCTGGCTTCTCACAATATCAGCAACTGATTCAGATTTCTCTACTTCACATACCTGCCCTTTTCTTTCCTTGAATCTTGCACTATGTCCTGCCTGCAAACTGGATGTACTGGACCTCATGTAGGACTCAAATTCCAGAGCCCTGGCTAGTTCTATTTGCCTGCTTCTTTGTTGTGCCTGCTTCACTTGCACTTCATCTCTTCACTATCAAAAGCATCAGTGAAATGGTCCCTCAGAAGAATAGCCAACAGGTTAGGTGCTGCTCCAGGGAATGCCTTGTGTGCCATACTCTTGGTCACGAGCAAGTTGTGGAAGGGATTCGCCTTGGGTCTGTACACGTGTCCGAAATCTCGCTCTGTTAACTTCAGTCTGGTACATGGTCCTGTATCTTCTCTCCAGCACTTCTACTAGGGACTGATAACTGTTCTTCTCCTCCACTGGTATCTGGCCAATATTCTTCACTGCAGCACCCTTTAGGCTACTAGCAAGCTGCACTGCCCTCTGCCTATCATCCCAGTCATTCTGATCTGCATGTAACTCAGTGTGCACATAGTAAGCTTCCCAAGATACTTTACCATCAGTATCTGAGGTTTCTTTTTAACTGGACCCCCATTATAGCCATGCACTTCATTGGTTTGGGGCCTAAAAACTGGGTCATTTTAATTAAGTCTAGGACTCAAAACTTCTACATTCCGATTATTCAGCCCAGTAATGATTGTTAGGTCCAGCAGGGAACGAAAGGCTAGTTGCAACATTTATTCACATAGTTTCAACCTGGAATAATATATTATAATAAATATAATTTCAGTGTTTCAGTTATCCTAAAATTCTTCAACTGCCTTGAGTTTATGAAACATTACGAGTTACTCATATTAATGCACAGTCCACTAGCAAGCATTCAATAGTAAGTCCACCACCAACAATATAAATGAACTTCTGAATTATGCTACATAAATCACACAAGTATATATTTCTAGTTCTGTGTTCATTATATAACAGTAGCATAGGTACTAAATCAATTCACTTACACTATGAACCTCAATGGCTCCTGATGGACCATATGGTAGTAACGAAAACCTAGGAGGCTGCATGAGCCCTGAAATTTGAATTATATTAGTCTATCTATCTATCTACCGCCAGACGTCCCAATCCCGCAAGGGGTGGCCACAAACAAATCGCCTCCATGTCGCTCTGTCCCCCGCCATTTCACTGCCCTGCTCCCTGTTCACATCCCCCTTTCTCATATACCTCTCTACTCCATCCCTCCATCTCATCCTTGGTCTCCCCCTTCCTCTCCCCCCCTCCACCACACTCACATACACTTTCCTCGTCAGTCTCTCACTCTCCATCCTCTCCACATGCCCAAACCACCTTAATGTGTTCTTCCTAACGCTTTCTATCACATCCACATCCACACCACAATGCTCCTTCACTTCCTCATTTGTCAGTCTGTCTCTCCATGTGACTCCACATGTTCCTCTCAAATAACTCATTTCCACTGCTTTCACTCTTCACTTCTGTCCCAGCTTTTTTACTTCCATGCTCACTTCCCTGTTCCTTATCACTGCTTTCAAGGAACCAGCAACCTTTCTTCCCTGCTGCACCCTTTCAAGCACTTCACCCCCTAAACTTTCATCCTTACTCATCACACTACCCAAGTACTTAAATGAACTCACAATCTCCATATCCTCTCCATCCAGTCTCACTGTACATTCACTGACTTCACTTCTCTCGAAGACCATCACTTTACTTTTCTTTACATTCACCTTTAGATTCCGTTTCTTACACACTCTCCCAAATTCATCTACCAAGCCTTGCAGCTCCCCTTCGTCTTCACGTAACAACACAGTATCATCTTCAAACAACAGTACAGGGAGTTTCCAAACACTGCTCTCTCTCACTAAGGCCGCTCCAACATCCACTGCCCTACATTGTACCTCTTTTATAACCCCATCCATATGCAGATTCAACAACCACGGAGACATGACACATCCTTGTTTCAATCCAACCTTCAAATGGAAAAATTCACTCAGTTCACCATCCACACGCACGGCAGCCTTAGCACCCTCATACATACTCGTCACGGCCTTCAACAACTTCTCATCTGCTCCATATATTCTTAATACTTTCCACAATCCTTGCCTATCCACCCTGTCGTACGCTTTCTCCAAATCCATGAAGGCTGCATACAACTTCTTTCCCTTCTCTAGAAACTTTTCCACTAAGGATCTAAGAATGAATATCTGATCTACACAACTTCTTCCCTTCCCAAAACCTCCCTGTTCTTCTCCAACTAATTCCTCTGTTATTTCCCTAACTCTTTGTCAGTAAGTATCCCACCATATACTTTTCCTATTACACTAAAAAGGCAAATGCCCCTATGATTACCACACACTTCTTTTTCTCCTTTTCCTTTGTACAGGGGAATAATTACACCTGACTTCCCATCTTCCGGGTTTCTACCTTCCTTCCAGGCCAATCTGCACACCTTCCACATCCATTCTATTACTATCTCTCCTCCATACTTCAGCATTTCACCACACACTCCATCAATTCCTGGGGCTTTCCCCATTTTAACTTTCTTCATTGCTTCCACAACTTCCATCCTACTGATTTCTTCCTCTCTTTCAACATCCCTCCTTCTCCCAGCCATTTCCCAGCCACTTATACTTGCATTAATTTCATTCTCTGTGTTCAACAATTCATTAAAGTGTTCTCTTCATCTGTTCACTTTTTCTCCCTTCTCTGCTAGTAGTCTACCATTTTTATCTTTTACTGCCCAACTAACTTCTTTGGCACCCTGTCTAACTCTCTTTACCTCTTTCCAGAACATTTTCCTACATTCCCTTCACTTCGCCTCAAATCCCTTCCAAATTCCTCATCCACTCTCTTCTTACTCTCTCATACTAATCTTTTCATTCCTGAAATATCCTTACATAATAATAAACAGTAACAATATGATAGCAAACATCCAGTACACTCTACCATGACAACTAAAAACTCTATGAAGTATTATAACTCACCAGTAGTGCCGGAATCTACTCGTATGTCCGGAGCTTCACCAGGCACCGTCAATCACTACTGCACATAAGGAACTGACCTGAGAATGAGCACTGAACGGCCAGGAAGCCGATCACAAACAAATGCTAGCTAGATGCGCACCATTTCACAAATCATTCTTCCTTACCATAAATACAACAATAAATCAATACACTGTTAATAGTATATGTTATTACACGTTACATCAATATTATCCAGTATCTCATTTCAATAGTGTACCCAAACATAGCCTAATGCAAACACCGAACACATACTGAACACTAAAATACGGACAGCCAACTGCATCCTGTACAACCAGCACAGTTAAGATCTGTTCTCTGTACGATACAAATACTTTACAAATGATTACTTGGCACTATATTTAAGGTAAACAGTATATAATTACAATACACTCCATATTATCATGAGTGCAAATGGTAAATGATGATAGAAAGATAACTTCAGGTGCTTGGAATTCATGAAGGTTCACACTACACTGTCTCTAAAATTATGCTCCCTGTACATAACCTGAGGGTCAGCAGCACAAGACTTCTCTACGGCCTCAATTCTCTCACCAGTTATCTTCAACTGGTCGTCTACATGCCGTCTGCACTCCATCACAGTATTGCTCACCTCATGATTCTGCTGCTGTAGCTCAGCACATACTTCCTCCTCCGACTGTTGTTGTTCTTCCTTCGGTTCCCCCATGAAAGCGTCTAGCAGTCCCTACATCCTCAGTTGTAACTCATTCTGTTGCTCCTGTAATGCCTCTTGAAGCCGTTCATGTTGTTCTTTCTGTTCATCATTTTGTGTTTGGAATTGTTCACTTTGAGCTTGTAGTTTTTCACTGAGTTCTTTCTTTAGCTCTTTCTCTTGTTCACTTCGTGCTTGTAGTAACATCATGATTGCAGCCACAGATGCCTAGGATGGCTTCTTCTCCGTACACCTTCTGGCTCCATGTTGAAGATTTGACTCGCTGCAGCACTTTTCTATCCCAAGTCCTGACACCACTTGTTGCATCCTCGTCCCACATTGCTACACGCTGCAACAGCAGTAGTTCAATAGAGGAAGGACGTCGCCCAGTGAATCGTTCCATGAAGGGTAAGCTTTTCAATGTACACAAGCTCAACTCAGGCGTCATAGTAAGACAGGCTTCTCACGTTCATAGTCTTTATTTTCCAAGTAATTACACTGCTTAACTAATTTCACAAGTGCCAGAGCTACACTAACTTCACGACTCACGAGGCCACAAGTAAACTGACTCAGAGTCATCCAAAATATTCCAGAGCTTTCTTACATTAGGTAGCATACTAAATGCTTTAGCATACAAACTGAAATTAAATATGAATATTATTACATAATTTAACAATTATCCAGAAAAAAAACATTATAGAAAAAGAAATAATAATGTATAACTTTTCAAAGTACCCCCGCTAATATCAGTAAGCTATCTGGCGACTCTAACAACTAAAAATGCGCGAACTATCCGGAATTTTCCACTACCACCTACTTTGCATTCCTGCTCCTCAACATTATTATTCATCATAAGTATGCGAGAATACCTATTTTAGGGTCCCCTAAAATTTAGTTTTCTATAACACATAGTCGAGAAGAAAAATGAAATTTAAAGGGGCAACTAATTGATATATACAAGTATGGCTACATGTACGTGAATATATACATATATGTATGGATATATACACACGGGCGGATCTAGACGGCTATTCTGGGGGGGGGGATACAAGAAAGAGGCGCCCGCTAGTAGCCGGCTTATTTAAATTTTCACTACTTATTACGTATATATCTAATTCTTATCAGTAACTTTTGGAAGGTTAGGCTAGACATACAGTGAACGTTTTCTGTAGGAAAACATTCACTAACGTCCCCATTTAGACATACACAAAAACACGTGCATTAAAAGATACTTTTTGTGTGCGGCATCTACAGTGTATGTCTGGATGAGGGTGAGGTGCCAGACGTTTCTTCTGAGAGGGCCGCCAACATACCTCCTGGGGGGACCATGGTCCCAATGTCCCCCTCTAAATCCGCCAGTGTATATACGCATATGTATGCTGATATCCACAAGGAAAAGGAAACACGATATATCCCGCCCACTTTCGTGTAAGCTATGGAAAGCGCTCGGGATATTTCGTACTTCCATTTCCTTGTGGATATCATCATTAGAGGTGTATCGGATATCCGCATCCGCATCCGCAACCGCAAATTATCCGCATTTTTTTAAAAATCCGCATCCGCATCTGCATCCACATTTGCAATACAGGCAACATCCGCATCAGCATCCGCATCCGCAGTAATGGTAAATTTAACATCCGCATCCGCGTCCGCATTCGCACTTTGAGAATGAGGATATGAGGATATTACAAAACATATCAGTGCATAAAATTAGTTANTCTCTCTCTCTCTCTCTCTCTCTCTCTCTCTCTCTCTCTCTCTCTCTATACATATATATATATATATATTACATGTATTCTAAATAATATTATGAAAAGGAATATAGCTGTATACCATTTACCGTAGTGCTGGAAGGTGTAGAATATAGACTATCACTATAGCACTGTAGTTTGATGATATGTTGGACAAGTGGGATATCCCAAGCAGTAGTGTTCATTGTGTCTTACGTGATGTTGGTGCAAACATGAAAAGCCGCTTTTTCTCTCAGGTGTAAATAATGTAGACTGCACTGTACATAAGATTCAACTAGTTGTGAATAATGGAATTGCTTCAAAGAAAGAAATTGATGATATTTGCAAGTGCCACTCAGTTGCTTCTCATTTTCATCATTGAACAAAGGCTCAAGAAAAGCTTAACAAGATCTAGGACCGACTGCAGGAGCCTTTGCTAAGTGTTATACATGACTCTCCTACAAGGTGGAACAGTACTTTGTATATGTTGGAAAGGATTCAAGAACTAAAGGAGTCGTTATGCTTGAATGCTGCAGTCAATTCAAAGATTGAAAAAATCAGCAACATTGAATGGATATTACTAGCCAAATGTGTAAAGGCCTTAAAACCCTATGAGGAAATCACGGAACAACTGAGTAGCTCTTCCTCCTCCATCAGTGACGTGATACCCCTTATAATGTCCTTGAAAACCGCCCTCCAAACATGCTCAAAGCACAGGCTCATGCTCAGAGCCTGAAGAATCTGAAGATCATAGTACTGATAAAGATGGAGAGGAAACTACTAATTTAATAAACTTTATGAAAAAAAAAAACAATGAGGGCTGAGCTTGAAAAAAAAATTGCTGGCCTTGAAAGTATGGAGATTTACAGAGTTGCAACCTATCTTGATCCTAGATACAAGAGTAAATTTTTCCCTTCTCCTTACATCACTGAGCAAGTGCAATCAACAACTGCGGGCCTGTGTGATCATGTAAAGGATGATGGAAATGAGCCAGCAAAAAGAGACTGAACGATGACAAGCCTACCAGCCCTACACCAAGACCAAGTACTACAAGTGGAACACTATCAGATACAATGAATATAATACTCGCATCAAGCAGTGTGATGAAAATGATGAGCCACCAGTTACAAGTTCAATGGAAGAAATAAAGAAGTATCACAAACAAAAGAGAATTAAAGGAACAAATGAAGATACTCGGAAATGGTGGAGTGAAAACAGAAGAGACTACCCTGATTTAGTGAAAGTGGTACGCATATATCTCTGTTGTCCCCCAAGCAGCGTCCCCAGTGAACAACTGGTGCTGGACTAATATATGATGAAAAACTTTACCACTTTCCAAAGGGTGGAGGTTGGGGAGAGCGGTTGGTGCGAAGCATGATGACTTGGGTCCACGTCCCGCATCCTGGTAACACATAAGTTTGACTTATATGGTTGAAAGTCGTCGTTAACAATTTAAAAAGCATAATCTTAAAAGATTTAAAAAATAATCCGCATCCGCATCCGCATCCGCGAGGATATAGTCATCAGACATCCGCATCTGCATCTGCATCCGCAAAAAGTATTTTTGAATATCCGCATCCGCAACCTCAATTTAAAAAAAATTATATCCTCATCCGCATCCGCATCCGCACATCCGCATTTTTAGACATCCGATACACCTCTAATCAGCATATCTATGAATCACGTGTTATTAAGTGATTTAATTGCACGTATATATGTGTGTGTATATGTGCCTTTCTTTGCATACTTATTTATGTACGTATGTGTGTCAATTTATCCGTTTTGCTCATTCCTAAACTTGTAATGATAATTATTGCAACAACTTTGTACCATGTATGTGTCATGGTATCTCTCTGTTCATTACTGTGTTTGTAATGATAACTTCTTCTATACCTTTTATACCATACATGTGTCACTGTAACCCTTTGCTCTCACGCACCCTTACCTGCTTGGCCTTCAGCGACAACGTTCCCCAGAGTGTTGAGACTGGTATATAAAGACCCCCCCCCCCAAAAAAAAAAAAAAAAAAAAAAAGGTTATTCATACTGTTATTTCTCTTGTTTCTGGACACAGATTTTTTGTTCACATACTTATACCCCTTTTCTCACGTTCTTTACACATACTTCTTTACTATTCATTTTAGTTTACATTATTCTTTTGATCATCGTAATTATTGTTTTGTGATGTTGCTATGTTGGGCATTGTATTGAATGGTGGATAAGCTATATAAACATTTAAGTGTATCTGTTGTGTTCCTAGTGTCCGTACTTTCAATTTTAACTGCAATATTCCATGTCCGTTCTGCCCATAGTGTGTGAGAAGCAATCAACAGAGGATGGGGAAAGGTTGGCTGTGGAAAATAAAGGAGAGTTTGAAGCTGGAGTGACCATGAGGGTGAGGGAGTGGAGAGTCTGAAGAATGAATGAGTTAGAGAGTTGGTTATCTTTATCGTCATCATCGTGACCTATTTTCCTACCGAGGAATCCGGTGACGTAAGTCGAGGAACAATATTGGCGCTGTTTTATTATGATTTCCTTGAGAGACGATTTCTGAAACTAGAGTAGACGTAGAGAGAAGAGAGAGCCACTGCCGAGGGAGCTGAGCTGATACACCTGCTTGTAGGCTATATAAACTTTCAGGTGGACAAAATTTTCAGATTAGGCAGGACGAGGATATGAAAAGTAGAACATTTCATCACTTGTAGTCACATCTGGCACCATCGCATCACCACACTGGCACTCGTTTTAAAAGCTTATCTACAAAGGATCCACCAGCCTTACTTTGTTGTTATATTTTCTGTAGTTTTGTTTCCTGTTTTTTAAATAAGCGCATTTTCAGCATGTTGACTGTTTTTAAAGGTAATTATGAGTTTGACTTTGCATAGCTTCTGAACTGCCTGAATTGTAAAGAGGAGAGGGGAGATTATCCATAGGACGTCCCCCCGGAACCAAATTCACGGAAGGATAGATCCCTCTCCCCCTCCCTCCCAGTATCTACGCCCATGAGGAACAAGAAACGATTAAATATCAACAGGAAACTCAGACATTAATGTATCTTTTAATCCCCCGGAAACCTGGCTATACTGAAGATATGTTTCATATTACTAAACAAAGTGGCTGTGATATACTGTTCAATATTGAGGGAGAAAGACCAAGTGGAGTAGAGAGAATCAAGCGTACAAGGGAGAAAGGGTGAGGGAGGTGCTGCATAGGAGAGATTTTGTGAGTAATGGTGAGAAATGGAAGAGAGAGAGAGAGAGAGAGAGAGAGAGAGAGAGAGGGAGAGATTTAACGCAGAAACATTACCCAGTGTTCGCTCTGATCATCTCTTGCAGTTCTGTATCATCACTTACGCACCTGAAGAGAAAAAATCGTTTACACTGTCNGGTGAGAAATGGAAGAGAGAGAGAGAGAGAGAGAGAGAGAGAGGGAGAGATTTAACGCAGAAACATTACCCAGTGTTCGCTCTGATCATCTCTTGCAGTTCTGTATCATCACTTACGCACCTGAAGAGAAAAAATCGTTTACACTGTCTTTGTCTGTCAAACTTTATTGTCATTATTGGTGTTCTATACGATACATCTTTGTTCTTTTTTATAATGTATCCCTTTATTTCCCTTCCCATTTTGTCATTTTCCTCCGTCTCTCACAGTTAAGGTCTAAAAGAACAAATTGTGCTGCCCTGGCAGAGCCATTCACTCTTGAGTTCTTGTGTTGATGTTCTTGTGTTTCCAGACTGATTTGAAGAATACCTGGTGGAATGCAGGGTGAAATTGCACTTCGAAAGTCCTCATCTATTAAGATCCACTGTAGTTATTCTACCAACAGCTGCTTGATTTTACCCAGTCCAGACTCGTGGAGATCATCTCATACATTTCTCGACTCGTTTAGGATCCTTTAGGATCTTTTCGGTTACTTCAGGTTCAGTGTAGCGGCTCAGCTCAGTATACTATATGTATAACCACATCATGCCCACGAAGGAATGTATAAAAAATCACCACTGTCAAAGGTAGCCTATGGTGTCGTAGATATGACAGTCCAGGTCTTTCAGATCTTTCTGATCCTATCAGGCCATCTCTTATTACGACTTGTAAAAAAAGTCAACCCAATGAGTAAAATGGCTTTTAACACTTCACCCAAAGGAGTCTCTCCCAAAATGAATAAAACTGTTTGGGGTTAGCCAGAATCAAATACTCAGTATCCACTCGTGCAGGAGTAAATTATATCCTATATGTCGATTAAGGTCACTCAGGACTAGGCAGGCTGCACAAGATTGGTTGGGATTATGTCTGGCTGTGTGACATGACAAAGGAAGTGGTTTAGGCAATAATTTGAAGATATCTATTACCGTATGCTTTATTTTTTTTATTTTTTT
>JAGKTI010010702.1:16114-27918 GCA_018397915.1 Birgus latro
AGCCGTGTGTAGTGACCTGTTTATCAGTGGACCACAAGCCGAGACAGCGGTGTGATGAAGCCTTCAGAAGCAACACCTAGCAGTCAGACGGGGGAAGAGAGACAGCCGGACAGACAGGCGGTGTGATGAGAGAGAGTTGCGGCTGTGGTGAGTGCCGGTATAACGTTACCACCCGTCACTCACCACCACATGGACAGAGTGACGTCCCTTTGAATTATCCCACTTAGGACAGCGCCAGGCAGGACACACCTAACCCACATGGAGTCGTAAGGCTGAAACTCCCGCCTGGCCTTTACCTCAGGACGAACTGCTAAGGGGGATACTTGGTGGTGCTCCTGTGCTCCGAGGTCTACGTGAGGGCTCCACCCGTCAGCCAGAAAATGACGGGGATCGGGCAGTGAGATCCATATTATTAAACACAACAAACCGACCCTCCGACTCTAATCCAAGAAGACATCGCTTAGGCCAGGTCATTCATTTGGAATCTGCGTCCACAGTGAAGAGAAGTGAATGTCTGCCGCCGCTACCGCCAGTAGCACGCACAGTCCGGCACGCATGCCTTTGTGTCAGTGTCATGCGGGTGTCATGTCGGTGTCATGTCAGGTAGGAAGAGGGCTCGTGGCTGGTCATGGCAAAAAAGTGTGTTTCCAATCTGTTCTAATGTTGTGGGAAATGACGCAAAGTACTGGAACGTACCTCTGCAACACTCCGAACAAAGTCGATAGCATTTCAGTGTTTTTTGTGGCCTGTGACGGACCAGCGAAAAGAGCTGACTGTGTCCTTGAGTGTAATTGGCTGATGACAGGCCAGGTTAGGAACATCGGCGTATTAGTGTTCAATCAAATATCTACACTGGTTCCTCGGATGTACCACGTAGATTGGTTCTTGTTGTCCTACTTTGTTACCGATAACCAAACTGTTTTTTGTTGTCGTGCCATTTCACATATTTCATTTTCGTTTCATTACTGATGAGTGTTAACAAGCAGTGGCCGAGGCTGTGCAGAGAAGGTATAGAGAGTGTTGTAGGGTTAGTGAAAGAAGTGTTCAGTGAAGTGAAGATGCAACTTGATATGGGTCACTTTCATTACCACTATCTCCTTCCCTTCCCCCCCCCCCCCCATTTAATTTCCTTCGTCTTTTCTCTTGTTTTCTTTTTCATTTCCACCTACACCTGTCTGTCTATACTTCTTTTTTTGTCCTCCCCATTCCGTTCTCATTATTCATTTCACTCCAGTAACCTAGTTCTTCATTTATTCTTGGTATTTTCAAAGTTCTTTATTAAGCTTAAGAAAAATACTTTCTGACTTAGTGGAGACAGATCTAGCCTTCAGTAACTCCTTCAGTCCCTGAGGCCTTGCTTTATTCAGAATGAAATCGTCACCATATAGCAAGAATGATATAAAAACAACGCCCCAAAGATGAAAGGGTTTTCCTGTCTGCTTCTCCTAGTTCCCGTGGCCTTCTCATGGCACCTGGAGTCGCATTCATAAACGATCCTCACCAGATTTTATAATGAATAAGTCTCCACAGAAGTGAATTATCATCAGAAATCACTTTGCTTGGTCATACCTTTTTCACTTAATCATTTGCATTCTCTGTGAAGTTTCTGTAGCCGTCTGGGTATAGACGAAAGTATAAAGCAAGTATAAAACATGGGAAATTTACGAATATTGTATAGGTTCACTCAGTCTTTTCAAGCCTATTATTCATCGCCTCTCCTTTCCTTCTCCCGCCATTTATCGTTTTCATCCATGTCACCCATCTTTTCCCTACTCATTTTCTCTCTAATCTTTCCCTTTCAGAGGCTGACAGTGGTCTGATGGAAGTCGTGCTAGGGAGGTGCTTCTTGTTGCCGGTCTGTCATTGTATGCCGCTCTGCTAGATTAACTTCTTCATTATGCTCACGTCTTTTTTATTATTGCACTTTTTCTATATGATTCTTTTTATTTTTGGAGAGCATTTTCGAACAGAAAGAGTTCAACATAGCATTCCTTAACCCCTTCAGTACCAGCAGCCTCTACTAAACAGAATGAAATGCATATAACGAGCAAAAAAATACTAGAGTAATACATCATGGTAACGAAGGAATAAAGTTCTCTATCATGACGTTTTTCACCATTGCTCTCAATACTTTGTTCACTGCAACCCGGCGTACAACGGCTATCCCTCGGTCCTGAATACTGATTTATAGCAAGAAGTTAACTCTATAGAATATGATGCCAGCCACGAATTGGAAGGATGTGGAACCGTAGCATTGTCTCATTCTGCCACTGAGCTGTAAGAATGAAGCTGCAGGAGGAGGAATATCGCCGCCCAGTTTAAATGAATGAACTATAGACGAGTTTATTCAGTTGTTGTGAGGCTGTCCGAACTGAGGGGATTACACGTAGCTCCACTAATCCTATACTGCTGGACGTCTCCCGTAATACTGATAAAATCGTCTGATAGTGGCAAGGATGAAAAGAAAAATTGTCAGCATAGAGCATGTTGTGGTGTGCTGAATATCCGATCTAGGTACTGGACCGTGTTCTAGGTAAATGAGAATTCGTAACACCTCTCTCTTACCGACTTGTCTGGCATATGGGAGAATGATGATGATGATGATGATGACGATGATCATGATATTTTAATCTGCTTAACATCGGCATAGTTTCCGCCAGTAATAAATAAGAGAACATTATTTCCTTTATTTAATTTTCTTGTCACTATCAGCTTAGGAGAGCCCCTGGCAGTGATGGGCTTACTCAGCGCTGTATTTAGTCACTCCAGTTCTATTGGTCTCCCTAAGCTGAATAAAATCGACTGAAAATAGCAAGTGTAAAAAAAAAATCATCGTGGGATTGACGGAGTTTGGATGTAATAAGCTGAATAAATCTCGGAAGAAAAGGGGTTACGAAATCTCAGTCAGCGGCAGTACGACCCATTACATGTGTGACTACAGAATTTGGCAAGACCAGGTTTGCGTTATCAAGGGTAATACTCACGTGAAGTTTCTTGGTCCAACTAGGAATATGGCGTTGAAAAAATATCCTTATATGTTAATATCAAGGACTTACTGCCTCTTCATGTGATAATGTAAACTAACTAATTTAACTTCTTCACATCGATGCCGTATTCTTTTTATTTGAATCAAGTTATTACTGGACAATATTATTCATCAGTATCAGTGAAGGGATTGAATGTGAGTATATCTAACCCCTCCAGTTTGAAGAGTCTCCCCTAAGCTAAAATATATAGGAGAGAGAGAGAGAAAAAGAAAAGTGACGTTCTCTGGGTGAAGGGGTTAAATACTTCCAATTACGTAACTGATCGTGTGTGTTATGTATCCTCGTTTCGGATAATTACACCTGTATTACAATCACCTGTGTACTGATCTCAATGTATCTGTATTTAACCCTTTGAGCCGGTGTTGGTGAGGAACGCCTGCATGTGGTGGCACCGATATGACCTCAACTTCTTCCCTGCTCGCCGAAAAGGGGGTTGGCGGACTGCAGGAGAAGGACAGTTTAAGCCTGCAGTTCACCGGGTTGACGTTTCAGATTAGCATGGGGATGGCAACTACAACTATTACTACTACTACTACTACTGCTACTACTATTACTACTTCCCTTTAAGCCCAAAGACGTCATTTCCCCTCGTAGTGAAGGGCATAATGAAGGCTACATCTGATCAATTTTGAAGAGCCTCTTGAGAGTTGAATAAAATCGCCTTAAGATAGAGAAAAAAAACTACCTTATCTTAGTTACTTGGTTACTTGTTACATCATACCTCCTCCTCCTCCTCCTCCTCACCATCATCATCGACATCATAACCTCTTTTTCTGCCTGGGGAGGGGATGAAGTAGAGTTCAGGGGAAAAAAATACTACTGGAGGGAGAAGTCGACCAAAATGTGTCCTAATGAATGAGCCATTCTCTCATTCCCTCACCAATCAAGCCCCAAGAATCATGGTTCCAACTCACAGACATAAACACACATGCTTGACGCGCTTCATATCACTTATTTGACGACTATCACCACTGAAAAAAATAAAAAGGAGGTGCCAAATCCTTGTGAAACATCGCTAATAATATACGCAGGAATACTCGTACACCTTCACTGCAATGAGTTATGGTTCATATTATTCTTGTTACCAACAATCGGTTTTGCTAAGATTTGGAGGCACTTTTTGAGTTGGATGGTTAGAGATAACCTTCAGTAACCCCTCCTTTACAAAAGAGAATTTCCAAGGTGAGCTAAATCGTTTAAAGGTTGCAAAATGTAATCAAGACGTTCTCGGCAACGTCCTGTTTTGTTTATTCTTTCTACCTGCATGGATTTTTATTAACCTTATCGTGGGCCTCTTGCTACAGAGGATAAGGCTGCATCTAAATCATCTAGGTCGAAAAGTCTTTCCTGAAGTGAATAAAATACGAAAAGTGTCCAAGGTCAGACAGGATTAAGGAGTTGCGTGGAGTAAAGAAGCTTTGAATGCTGGAAAAAAAAAAAAAGGCTTTCTGAAATGGTAAAGACATGTAGAAGAGAAGAGTAGCATGAGAAAAGGTATTTGGACGAGGATGTAAAAAGTATGAGAAGCCAAGTTTTAAAGTAAGAGACTGAGTGGGACTGAAGTGGAGGCCTTTTAGAACCGGCTAAGACATATGGAGGGGCTGACTACCACAGGCGAAGGTATGATTAGCAGGCATGGGCGTAGCCAGGATTGTAGGAGGGCGTTATCCTGTAGGCCAACATCCTCGTCTCGGAATGTTAAGAGGGAGGAGAAGGGAGAGGGATTAGAAGAGGAAGAAAGTTGGAAAGTAAAATGATATAATATGATTCTACGGGAACCTTCTTCATATTTATCAAGTATTTGTAATAATTTAATAAAAGGGTATATTCCGGTAATTACTATTGGATGTGTTATGTCTACCAAGCAAAAGAAGAGCGGTGTTTCCAGACAACCCAAAATCTCTCGGCAATGGAGTAATAGGCATGAAAAGCGATGTGTCAGGTTTTGGGACTGATTGAGACTGAAGACTGTGAGCTCAGTATTAACGGAGACAATCAAAGGCACAAAACGAGACAATTCATAGAGGCCCCTTGATCCGGTGTTATCTTTATTGTCTGCGGTACGTTTATTACCAAACTACTTCCTCCGCTTTAATTTTGAGGAAGAGGATCTCGACTTCATTTTCCTCTTCATTAGGAGAATTCTTCCTAAGGTGAGTCTGTCTGGTGGAAGCAAAAATACAAAAGCACATCATCGGATTGAAGGGTTAAAGTGAAGATGCGTGACAGGGCGATACTTTGACTGACCTAGATTTGTAATATCTCTTCCGCGGTCATTTATTTTGCCAATTTTGCCTAAATATCCTCTAACGTTGATATTTAAAAGGTTTGAATAAATTTACATGTGAATAATCATGTGCAGCACGTAATCAACACGTAAAATGAGCTCAAATAGTTTACGGGGGATGACTATCTTTGATCCATTACAGGCAAGAACTGAAGCTTTATGGGTAAGCCGTAAATCAGTGGAACCTACATTGCTGTGCGTAGGATATTACATTAGACA
Organism: Birgus latro; assembly: GCA_018397915.1. NCBI lineage: Eukaryota > Metazoa > Arthropoda > Malacostraca > Decapoda > Coenobitidae > Birgus > Birgus latro. The sequence goes on from JAGKTI010010702.1 coordinate 21,668, forward strand.
TCTGAGACACTGAATGTTAGATATTAGGTTGCATTATCCTGTTTTCCGGCTTTACCTTGCTAGAACGGGTGACAGCGAACGTATTAAATAAAATATGTGTAATAAATCGATGAGGAAGAAGTGGTACAAAGTCTAAAATGGCAACGGGAATATGGCTCAATATAACAGATTTGTACTGCAGCGTGACCTCTGAGGAGTAATGCTGTACTTGGAGGGGACATATTACCTGAGTGTATGACATGAAATAATGTGTGTGTGTGTGTGTGTGTGTGTGTGTGTGTGTGTGTGTGTGTAGGTTTGTTCTGACTAGGTTTTATTCTCTCTCTCTCTCTCTTTCTCCAATTAGTTTTTCTCACGCTACAGCTGTCTTCATCGGTAATGCTGGGGAGATGAAATTGGCTGCATCACGTAGACCTAAAAGGACAGAAAACTGAGGCAAGGGAATGGACGGTATGTAGTGCATCCTCTCTTTCTCTCTTTGTCCTGTAGTTTTAACATCAAAATTTTGTTTATAGATGATTCTGTGCACTAGCATGTGAGGGAATGTAAAAATGAAGATGGTGCTTATTAGATAATCTCTATGTATTGATTAATTTCGCTGATAATTCACTTACAGTATATTCAGGTATTCTTTCGTCAGCTCACTCTCCGACATTCAACTGTGTTATTTCATTATCCTTAAATAGTCCGCGTGCAACTATTTGTTTTATAACCATTGTTACGTTATTCTACGTTTTCATGTACTCTGTAATTCTTCTTCTTCAGTATTACCACCGGAATCAAAGAGAGGTTACTGAAGTGTGTGGTTTGGGTGGAGATGGTCCCGCTATGCTTACATGTTGTTAGTGAGCTGAACTTCACTCCCAGATCTGCACAAAGGAATGACAGATCTTTTCTTTAATGAATTTGACAAGTATCACAGTCTGGACCACTGGCCTCATCGAACTCAAAAAATAAATAAATAAATAAGTAAATAAAACTTCCAGTTCCTTCAGGAAAACAAGAGACATAGAAAGATTGTGCACCCTGCTTCCCTCATTCTTTCTGCAAAAATAATTTCTTGTGGCTGCATATTCAAATGTCCTTTCAGCTGCAAAAACATGTGTGTTATAATTCATCAGGGCCGGTGTGGGTGTAGGTGTGTGAGCTATCTTGGTGATCGGTGTTAGTGCGAGCAGTTTGTTTGCAGCCTATGAGCAGGCGTAGTACAGGTGGCATTTTTCCTCTAAGTAAATGTATAAAGAACTGAAGAAAAAAATAAAAACTATGAGGTGTAATACCGTTGGCTGAGGGGACTTTTCACTTCTTTCTCAGTTATTTGTTTGTGAAGTATTCCTCAACCCCCTCAACTCGATGACTTCTTCTGTGGTACATTTTTGCGGCCCATAGGCGTTTTGATTCAGCACAGCGAAAACCTGTGATACTGACGGTCTTATGAAGGCTACATCTTACCCTTCCTGTGAGATGTAAGCCCATAGATAATTATACCACTGGGAATTCGGATTATTTTTAGACTCCTTAAAACGACTGGATACTTTATTGGAGGAGAGCTGTGCCACACTCTCGGAGTCTAGTTGATCTCCTTCTTCCCTAATTTCATGCGGAGGAGGCAAGTGAGCTTCCGTTGAGCCAATGCCATCACGTAACGATCAATCAAGGAATTCTCGCCTATGTACACGTAAAACAGTCTTCTCAGCGTGCCCTTCTTGAGTTTCCTAATTTGGCCAGGGGAAACTGCCAACGCCCGTCAGCACATTCAAGGAGCGTCTGAATCGTGAATATTCAGCAATAACATACGCTCACTTACATTCGTTTTCCGCTGGGTAAATAAGATGTCTCCTGTTATGTTATAGAAGTAGAGATCAACAGAGGACAATCCAAATAATAAAACAACACGGATAATATTAGTGGATGATAAAAATGTATGAAAGTATAATGCTGAGAAGCCTGTTTTATGTGTACACAGCCGAGAATACCTTAACTCAGGCTAACGGGATGCCTTTGGTTAAATGGAAGCTCATTTACTTCTCTCTGAACGTAATTAGGAGAGAGAGAGATTAACTAGAGTCCGAGAGTGTTGCACAGATCTCTTCCAAAACAGTATACAGTCGCTGTAAGGAGTCTTTAAAATAACCCGAATTCCTGATGGTATATCAGTGGGCTTACATCTCACATTCTAGTCGAATATTGTACCCTGGGCTAAATAATTCTGTATATTATCAATGAAAAATATGCCGATATTAAGAGGCTACAAGTAGTATAGAAAATGGTATCAGTATTTAGCGTGCAAATAAATCACAAGGGAAAAGCTACTACGAAGTCTCCCATGTCAACGAGAATACGAATCAACCTTGTGTAGCGTCGAGTGTATATGGGGAAAAGAAACTCCGTTAACCCTTTCAGTACAATATTCTTTTTTTAGTGTTATATTCTTTCTACCTTCAGAGCTTATATTCTGCAAGGGAAATACCTCTCGTCGTGGTGGGATTTGAACAGTTTGCAGGAACTCTTTTAGTGCGCTGTTTTTTTTTTTTAATTAATACTTTCCTTCTTGCTACCTGCAGTTTTTTTTTTCATATGAGGAAATTCCCCTCCGTAGTGACGCGATTAGAATCATATCTGCATTAACCCCTTCAGTATGATGACGCTTTACACTTCCTTCTTCATATCCTCAAACGATGTTGTTCAGCTCAGTAAAGGCCCCCTCTAGAATTTTTGGGTGTATTCCCATCCCCGTCGTGTTGCAACATTGTGTTCTTGCATCTGTGTGTAACTCTGGGCGCTCCCAATCTTCTCTCGTACAAGTACCGTCAGTACCTTTTTCACACTGTATCGGCTCTGGATTGTATTTTTGTTGATTAAAGAGATTCCGTGACGAACCTTCTTTATCGATTTAATTTGCTAACACTACAACACTCTCATGTTCGTGCAAATGATTCTCACCTGAACAAAATATCGTCTGGGGTTGGCTGGAATAGAACATTAGAGTTGCCCCACCATGAAGGGGTTAACATCCTAATGTATGTTTTTTCATGGTGCTGGAGTGGGACGGCTTCGTATGGTGGCACCGATAAATAGGCTATACAAGAGTCGGCATCGTTATGTCAAAAAGTCTCTCATTTTCGTCCCTATCACTCAAAGGAGGATGATGGACTGCATACAGGAAACTTCAGTCTACAGTCCCAGATGAGTCTGGGGCAACATCAACAGCAATATGTTACTATATAGTGCAGTCTATGTGGATATTTCAAAAGATCTTGATTAAAACATACAAGAGTATAAAATATATAAGATGTTAAATACATCGATGAGGATGAGATGCAAAGAAGTCTCTCACGGCAAGGAATATACGGCGCACTGTCCAAGGTCTTGATAAACTAACCAGCAAATAATCAAGCGGGTTGGAAGGCCTATAATATCGCTTCATGAATTCGAAGCCTCAGACGTGTAAGGGGATCAGTGACCGCAACTGTACACTTACTGTCTCGTGAGTTCCTATGTAAATTCATTATTTTGTCGCGATACCATTGACATAGGAGACTTAGTAGCATTTCCTTGTTAGCGATTTGTTCTGCATACATCTTAACCCTGTCATGGTCGGGATAACACTAGCATTGTACTCCGTCTAATGCCAGATAGTTTTCTTCAGGTGAGAGTGAGTCATAGGAACCTGAGTCTTAGTGTTTTCTATTTTTGTACTGTATATATGTAGTTTGAATATGGACATATTTAGGTGTGGTGTACAAGATGAATCGCGGATAAGTGATACAGAACCACTTAAGCAAACAGGAATACTGGTCAGTCTCTATAGGCACCATGTAACTCATTATTAATTCCACCAGCAGAATGGAATCAGGTTATGTATTCACTCTCGTTTGTTTGTAAAGTTCGTAAATACCCAACGTTTAGAAATTACGATGAAAATTTTCCCTGTCTGTTCGCCATCTTCATGTAATTGTGAACTCATTCTGGGCCCGGGATGTCCCTGTGTTTCTGTGTACTGGAATAACTATGATACCTAGCTATTTTCATCCATAAATTTGTCCGCCGGAGTTGTTTGCTCTGTCCACCCATGATCATCTGGCTAATTTGATTAACTCTTTCAGTGCGGCGACGTCTTTTATACTCTCTTTTTAGTACCATCACGTAAGTTCACTCAGCTTGTAAGGGACTTTTTGAACTGGAGAGACAAGATTGAGGCTTCAGTTTGTCCTTCAGCACAAGAAATTTTCCCTAAGCTGAACGAAATTGTCTGGACGTAGCAAGAATACACCAGTGAAAGACGTTGCCGGATTCAGTAGAATAAGAACAGAAGGGTGAATGGTTTGTCAGAGAGAGTGAGTGAAAGTGAGTACGTTTGATGGTGTGGAGAGTACAGTGTATGCTACAAGCCTGCCTCACGTTGCTAGACCCCTCACACACCTGCTCTTTTGACGACAGATTTGATGTGTTCTGAAGTGCCGTGAGGCTCATTGTTTACATGTGTAGGCTAATGTTTATCTTCACTCTTTTTGTGTGATTGCCGATTTGTTCGCTTTCCTTCCCGTGTTTGCATATACAGTATACGAATTATCTCTCGCATGTTCCCAAGAATACTTGTCCTCTTTCCTCTGCTATTATGTGTATTCGTTATCTTTCCAGTGTTCTTATGTATACTCGTGGCCTATACAGTGTTCTTAAGTATCTGGTTATCTGTGGTGTTCCCGCGCATACTGGGTACGTCTGTGTTCTTATGGTTTTGGTACTTATTAATTACCCCTCCTATGTTCTTGTGCATACTGATTAAAATTAGTTAATAGACAATAATTATTTTTTACTGTGTTCCCACGTATACGGGTTATGTGTGTTGTGTGTTCCCATGTAGGGCCTCACGGACCTGTCGTGGACAATGTGGAGGCCCGGGGCGTGCGACACTGAGGCGACAGAACACGAGTCTGCATTAATACCGCGACACGGCCGGAGGTGCGACAACACGGGTGAGACAAGGACCCGGCCGCCGCACTGCGACCTGGATCAAATTTTGCGCTCCGGAGGGATTACCGAAATAACACCGGACGAGAACCGAAATGGGACGAAAGGATGGTGATCGTAAAAATTGGATACACGGATTCAGGCGACCCCCTCTTATTATTCTGCCCCGAGGTCTTGTATAGGAAAGGAATGTTGCAATGTTGATAATGACACCGGTGACATCTTGCAGGGCCTTGTACGACACATGTCCTCTTACCTTCGATCACGGTCCCAGGTGTTATTAAGTCCCACCACCACCCCTCAATGTCCGGGCACACAAAAAAAGGGGGGAAAAATAAAACATGGCGACCTGGCCGAACGAACTTCTGTATTTCGGCGAGCGAGAAATGGATAAAAATGGTCCCGTGTTTCAGTTCCTTTCGTCGGCGTGTCGTGATGGTTGGAGTTGTCCCCATGTCCGAAGATATTTATTAGGGTGGGTGTGCTGTTATTACACTGTCCCCTGTCACTGTCGCTGTCTCGCTTGTACCACTATCATCATTGGCCTTGTCTACAAATCACTATCGCCACCATCCCGGTCATCATCATTACCAGACTCTCCAAAGCCTCCCTCCGCCTTCACCACAGCCAGTCACCATCACACCCAGCGTTCTCATCACCATCACCAACATAAGCGTTTGTTACCATCATCACCAACACAACTAAAGTCACCTCCATCACACTCGGCGTCTGTTGCTATCATCTTCATCACCAAATGAGCGTTTGTTACCATCATCACCACCACAGCTGACTTCACCTCCATCACACTCAGCGTCTTCTACCTTCATCACTGCCACAGCCAGCATCACCCTCAGCACACCAACCGTCATCACCACCATCACCACCACCATCATCTCCAGCCACACAAACCACCATCACCACCACCACCATCATCATAATAGTGTTCGTTATCATCACTACTACCATCAACCTCTCCAGTCACACCAGCCAACATCACGTCTATCAAACAAACCATCACCATCGTCACCACTATCATCACCTCTACCACACAAACCGTCAGAACCACCACAACCGCCATTAACATCTACCACACAACCGTCGTCACTACCACCACCACAATTACCACCACCACCACAACCACCCACAAAAGCCATCACAATTGCCATCATAATCTATTAATCTCACACAAACCACCACCACCACACACATAAGCCATTATCACCACCAACAGCACCACTACCATACACACCACCTTCAGCCCCACTACCATACACACCACC
>JAGKTI010010703.1:0-27917 GCA_018397915.1 Birgus latro
GGGCGGCAAGGTGTCCGTCTCCTTGCATGCAGCAATGTGGCCTTCACCCAGTATGGCTGAAGGAAGGAAGTAGCAAGTGGGCGACTGGTGGCCGACTTCGGGGTGCAGTCTGGGGCTAAAGGAGTAGCCCCACCCTGAACCTGGCGACGTCTGGTCCGGTTGAGATGTAATTCACCATGACTTCTACCTAGGCCTAGGCGGCGGGTCGCTGGCGCGTGAGAGAATGTTATACTACGTATTTGTGGGTCGGTTTCTCGCCCCTCAAATACCCAGGCTACAGCGAGTCTCTATTCTAGACCGGGTTGGCAATTCTAAGGAAAGGACTGGACACAAAAACAAGGCAGTGACTGTGACACACATGTATTACAAATATCTTCTCACAGACAATAATATATCAATAAATACACTACAGTAGATGCTGGGTTGGCCGGGGATGATGATGATGATGATGATGATTTGTCACACAAATGTGACACGGGCTCAGGGTGGAGAGCCCGTAAGAGTTAGGGCAGGAAAAAAAGAGAAAAGGTAGCTAAAAAAAAGCTATGGCGAAGAGTGGTGATAGTACGAATGAGATGGTCTAAAGAGACCGGCCGCAGTCAGATTCGCCATGACAGTCCGGTGAATCTCGCCGTAGGGAATTTCAATGGGCCTAGCAGGGTCGAGGCTGTAATTCTGCATAGGCTGAAGGCTGGAGTCGTGTGAAGGCTGGGAGTCCTGGTGAACAGCAGAGGAAATGGAAGGGGGGGGAGGAGAGAGTGGGAGACATGGAAGGTCTGTCTCCATCTCCTCAGCCTGAAGCTGCCGTGATTTCTTCCCCTTCCTCTTCTTCTTCCTGGGTGCAGGAGGAGGCGACGGAGATGCAGGAGCCTCCGCAGTGGTCTGGAGGTCTGCCGCAGGTGCACCGTCAGGAGTGACGGCCCGAACGTCAGCAGCTGGTGGTGGTGAAGGAGGAGCGAGGTAATCCTCGTCCCGAAGGATGGAAAGATCGGGAGAGGCGGTCCTCCTCGAGGCTGCTGACGGCGGGCGTTGGTCAGTGGTGGGTGTGGCGTCCATTGGCGCGGTAGGCAAGGGCGCGGCATCCAGGGGCGGAGCAGAAATAGTGGTGGTGGTGGAGGTACTTGCTCTGTTCAGAGGAGCGTCGAGCTGCAACCTTCGTCGCGGTGTAGTGCGAGGTTTGGAAGTCCGCAGTGTGGTGGAGGGACACTCCTGACGAAGGGCAGGCCGCGCATCACGAGCGAAGCTCTGAGGGATGACAAGGCGCGGCAGCCCGTTCTTCTCAAAAATCTGGGAGAGAGGAACAAGCAGCGCCTCCTTGTCATCACCACAGAAAGCTTTCGTCGTCGCGATGCACATGGCGACAATCGTGTCCACTCCTCCATAACGTCGGGGATCCTTCGGCCGGCCACCACGAGCCGAGGGGTACTGCCGTGAAGGAGCAACGCCCTTCACAGCAGCACCTCCCAGCCCGGTGATGCCCCTAGCCTCGGGACCCTTCGGCGTCTGGACGACGTGGAACACAACAGTCTCGCCTTCGGCTAACGAGAGCGAGGGGCACTGTGGAGAGGGAGCAGCGATACCGGAACGATGTACGAATACATCAGCACCACTGTCCTGGCGCCGAATGAACTCGTACTTTGCCCCTACGCTGTACCACTTCACAGTGCCCTGAATTAACTGCTCTCCTCCAGCAAGCCCAGTACTGCTGTGGTTTGCCCCCCTCAACGGGTCGTAGGCAGAAGCAGATGAGGCCATGGTGAGAGAGGAGAGGAGATGTTGCCGCCACCGCTGCTGGACAAAGTCTCCGCCGGGGATGGGTTTTACTTGACTGGAAATCTGTCACTATACCGGCTTTTGGAAAGTATGGTAATATTTACCCAGCACTTATGGTGCATAAAATACACTTATGATTCAGGACACAGGAATGAATTTACTACAATTCCCCAATCTCGTATAGCACTGGACGGCACTAATACACGAATTACGTTAACACCTGTGTTAATAGACACTCACCTGGCCGGAAATCTATCTCGAATAGAGTCTGCCGTGCACCAATCACTGAAGGGGGGGACTGCGGTATTCTAGCGGGACATTTGGAGATGGCTAGACATACTATAACTAATGGGCCTGGACACTGGGCCCGGTGGAGGTTTAATACACAAGGGGGAGGCACGATTGGAATAATATCCTTTCCTTCCGTTAGTCACTGTTGGGTTTCACTCGCATGCCTAGGGAGGAAGAGTTTTAATAAACAAGAGAATGGCACGATTGACATAATATTATTGTTCTGTTGGTCACTGTGGCGTTTTGTTCACTTGGGGATGCACGGGACTCCACTCGGGATATAAATTAGGCCAAAGATACTATTGGGCTCGTCCAATCTTACACTCTGGGCTCCTGGTCACTTTATCACTAGAATATGCTATAAGGAATCACTTGCATGGTATAAACTAATGTGCACATATATCTGGGTCTAGAAGGCACACACACAGGTAAAGTCCACTCGTTTCACTATCACTGGTGGGCCACGGGTTGATTCCTCCATCAGGAGGAAGGACAGAATGACGTGCCCCTGGGTGGGGCCCCACACGTAGTCGTGGGGCTAATGGCTCGGCCCGAAGAGAGCCAGGAGACAGGCCTGATGTCGGGTCTGGGAGAGACTCGGAGAGGTCTCGCCCACAGGTAAGTTGCGCCCTGGTGTTCGGGGCAACTCCCAGGGTGACTGAGGACCCAGGGTACTGGAACCCAGGGCGGCTGGACTGCGGCAACGGCTTGAGGGCGGTGTCGCCTCAGGGTTGTCACACGGGAACCTTGGGCTGGGGGAGTAGTGGACAGGGCCAGACGTTGGCTGCTGGGTCTGCTGGGGCTCCGCTTCGGCTGCTGTTCACACTGGTGGAGTTGCAGGGAACCAAGGCCTTGGGTGAGGCCTTGCCACAGCTCAGGGGAAGGGTCCTCTCTGGCTGAAGGATCTCCTGTGGGAAAGAAGCGGACCTTGGCCTGCTCTACCTCCGGCCTGATGTGACTAATGGCCAACGTCGTAGTGGCACAGGGGACTACAGCTCCAGAGTAGCTAGTGGCCTGCTCTACCTCTGGCCTGACATGACTAGTGGCCGGTTGTAGTGGCACAGGGGGTTGCAGCTCTGGCGCGGCTAATGGCCCGTACTGTGGAACTAAGAGGACTAGTAGCAGAGGGACGGACTATGGCCGATCCTGCCTCATACCCAGCACGGCTTGTGGCCAGTACTGCGGCGCTACTCTGGGGGGAACGACTACAGGAGTCAGACGACTTATGGACGGTCCTATCCTGCAGCGGGGATGTAACTGAGAAACGGACTATGGCCGGTTCTGCCCCGTACCCGGTATGACAATGGCCAATACCGCGGTGTTGCATGGAGTTGTAAACTCCACCCCTAATCTGGCCAATGGAATTTCGGCCAGAAACTAGGCGCTGGTGACTGCTACCTTTCCGGGGTGTCGGCTGGGAGTAAGAGGGGCGCCGGGAAGTGATACAGGTGCTCCGTTCCTGCTCCGAGCCGCTCAGTGTCAGCGGCGGACCCCCGGTGGTACTGAGGGGGTTGGGGGGGTTGGTGTCGTCCACATCGGCCATCACATCGTCTGCGGCCTTAACCCCTAACTCCTGTATTTCAGAGAGACACAGGTGTGCCTGTCTGGTACGAAGCCCACGCCACTTATTTCTGCTCCCTGGATATCTCCTCCTGGGATGGGTGTCTTGCCCAGGTAAGGTTGATGGGGAGCTTCGGTATGTCGTCGTGTGTCGAGGCTCTGCATTTCAATTTTGATGAAGTGGTGAGAAAATACGAGGCCTAATCCCGCCTTGCATCAAAAGCTATGGAAGCCACGTTACGTAGGCTATGTGTGCTGGGTCTTGGAAGTGGAGCAGTGATTATTCAATTACTGTACATGACACTGGAGACATGACCGGGACACGGATTTTGAGTACCTGTCCGACGATTGGGTCGCTCTTGACTGATTGAAATGTTCACTGTTCAAAGGTATAATACATAGCACATATGCAACAAAAGAAGGTGATGGGTCTTGCCACACTCCTTTGGCAAACGTAGTTATACACAGTCATGACAGTCATGTCTGTGAAATACACGCCCACGGAGGAGACCCTAGGGAGAACGAGACCCCCACCCTACGAGGAGGCCACAGGGAGGCGCCCAGAGACTCTGAGCCACACCGACCCACATCCCCCACTACCATATGTCCTTTTTCCACCCAGCCAGATCAGTGGAAAGTGCATCGCCCAGGTACGTTACTCTCAAGCCAGGACAGCACTCACCAGACTCAGGGTGGGACTTGTTCTTATACAGTTCCACGTAGTCCCTTGGCAACGTCCACCAGACTTGTCACTAGAGGAGGATCAATCACCGGTCAACACAGTCCTACACACCCCAAGGGGAGCAGCGGCACAGTAACGTCCACCGGACTTACTGTAGGGGGAGCGTCCACCGGATCTCCCTCTTCTGCCACCCACCTATGGGAGCAGGGGCGTGGTAATATCCACCGGACTTGCCGGCGCAGGAACATCCACCTGTCTTCCTCTACCTGTCATCCCAGGGAAGGGAGCAGAACCTTGTTAGCATCCACCGGCCATACCATTGAGGGGGCATCCACCGGATACCCCTCAGCTGCAACTTTCCCCTGGCAGCGAGACCGTGGTAACGTCCACCAGACTTACCACGGGCGCAGGAACATCAACTGGACTTCCTCTCCCTGCTGCCCCCGGGACGAGTGGTGCCCCGGTCTACTGGACTTGCCGGGCAGGAGGAATGTCCACCAGACTTCCTTCCTCCACTCCCCTTCCCGGGAGCCTTGGTAACATCCACCGGACTTGCCAGGCAGAAGCATCCACCAGATCTCCTTCCACTGCCCCCGAGTGAAGCTCCAACAACATCCACCAGACTTACCAAGCTGAGGGGGCAACCACCAGTTCTCCCTCCTCCACTATCCTGGAGGCTCCCACCGAGGGCCACCTCCCTGGCTCGGCCTGCTCCTCCAGAGACCGAGCAAGATGTCTCTCATGCTCCCCCCGTACCACTCGGGGTGGAGATTGCTCCCCCACAGAGTCACTGGTGTAGGATGTCTGGAGCGGACCTGTTGTGAGCCTCGGTGTCCTGCTGCTGCAGCCATCCCCTCGATGCCTCCAGCCGATGTCGGACTCCCTGGGAGAGAGCGACCGCAGACAGTCCATGATGGCCTCCCCAACCCAACGAGACCGCAGCCCCCAGCCTTCGAGGGGCGCCTCACCGAACCCGGGCCAGGACCAGTCTGGACCCTCCTGTAGGACTCCCACCATTTCCAAGGGCAGGTGCCAAGCAGCCCGCCTTCTAGCCCTTTTTGGCTCCAGTCCTGAGGGCCATCCCACTTCCAAGGGCCCCACCAAAAGAGGGCCACCCACGACACTCCCCTACAGCCCACACCGGACGACCCATTATGCAGCCCGGGAGCTCACCGAAGACGGCCCACCTCCCACACCTGGCCGTCACCTGAACCTCCCTGTGTGATCCAGTGTGTTACAAACCCTGTATGAACAATAAAATAATGTTTGCATAGTGCCACATGTTTTGTGCGTAACATTGTGTATTCTCAATTTGTGGTAATATGCGTGTAAGACTGGTTAGTCTGTGTTTGTGCCCTGTTCCTTTGTTGCATGCTCTTGCCCGGTCCTGAACTAAAGAACCCAAATTCATGCCCGTGCTCTAAGTGCAAGAAGTGAGCTTAAAATGCGGAGCATAACAGTCTGATTACAATTAAATTTGTGCATGTCGTTCATGACCTACAGAACGTAAATTTTCATTACTCCCCTGTTAATGATGTATGGTATGAAAAAAATGTGAAGATACTACAAATCTGTGCTGTAGATCAGTGTCAACTGGTGCAGACATTATTATGGTTACTGAATGGTTCAGGAAAATAACACCTATTTGTTATACGTATGCAACAGATTTTCACTACTGTGTACTAATGAGGGACAGGGGCAAAATAAATGAACAACTAAAAGCAGTGAGGATATAACATGGTGTTCCTCAGTAGTAAACATATTTTGTTTGTGAAATACCCACCCCGACGGGAGACCATGAGAGGGGTGGTGCAACACCTACCCCATGGAGGGACAGCAGAGAGGGTGGCGCAACACCCACCCCAGGAGGAGACCAACCACAGGAAGGCACATAGGGCATGCGGAGGACCAGGGCTAGATGGGCCTACGGTTCCCACTGTGTTGCGCCCCTCTTACCCTCAGTCAAGCCTACTCCGAAAACACAGCCCCTGCAGGTTACTCTCCAGCCGGGTTAGCACTCACCAGGATCGGGGTAGGGCTTATATTGATACAGTCCCAGACAGCACTGCGGTGAAGGCCACTGTCTGCAACAGGGAAGAGATGGCCACCATCCGCTCTTCACCTGCAGCTACTCCTTGGAGCAGCACCGCGATGACGGCCACCGTCTGTGTTGAGGAGAGGACAGCCATCATATGACTCTTGACTGCAACCCCAGAGAAGGGCAGAACCGCGGCGACGGCCACTGTTCACGCCAGAGAAGGATCAGCCACCTTCCGTCCTTCGTGTGCCACCTCCACAGAGAGCAGAACCACAGTGACAGCCACCATCTGCACCGGGGAAGAGTTGGCCACTGTACACCCTGCACCTGCTGTCCCAGGGGTTAGAGGAACTGCGGCAATGGCCACCATCCATGCTGAGAAGGGAACAGCCACCATCTGTCCCTCATCTACTATCCCCTATGATGCCCCTCAAGGAGGAACCTCCACTGCGAGCAGGACCGCGTAGACAGCCACCGTCCGCACCGGGGAAGGGTTGGCCCTTCACCTGCTGTCCCAGGGGCTAGAGGAACCACAGCGACGGCCACCGTCCGTGCCGAAGAGGGAACAGCCACAGTACATCCTTCGTTCCCTACCCCTGTGGCTTCCCCTACAGAGGACGTCTCTTGCTTGCCTCACCACTCCAGAGGCCGAGTGGGACACCCTTCTCTCTTTCCCCACAGAGGCCTGGGAGGAGTTGTGGCTGGAGGAGATCTGGCGAGGCCCTGTCGTGAGTCTGGGGATCCATGCCCTGTAGCCAGCGCCCCGACGATGCCCCCTTGCTGTTGGACTCCCGGAGGAAGGGATGCCGCAAGTAGCACCTGACGGTGACCCAGCCTGAGAGAGACCGCAGCCCTCGGACACCCAGGGGCGTCCCCAGGACCCCGGGGCATGACCTCCCAGCTCCATCGGCCGGCAATCCACCTCCAGGAATGGGCACAAGCAAGTGCGTGTGCTCGCTGTATTCAGCCCCAGTCCCGAGGGCTAAACTCCCCACAGAGGCCCTACTAGGGAAGGGCTCCTTTCCACGCCGCCCAACAGCCCACTCCAGACGACCTGGCCCCTGGCAGTGGTCCCGTTCCTCCTGCAAGAGGGCACACCTGGTGAGACCCTTCCCACACCTGGCCAACACCTGTAAGCAGCCCAAGACTTCAGTATCCCCAGGCAGAGTCCTCCTGTCTTGATTGTGACTGTAATCTGTATAGTGAATTGTGTAAATATTATATTCATATTGTGTTCGGTGTTGTGTTGAATATAAGGTATTATACGTGTAAGGTTGGTTGACCTGAGTATTTATGCCCTGTTCCTCTAGTTGTATGCACTAGACCCGGTCTAGAAAAGAACCCAGATCAGTCGCACGTGATCAAAGGACAAGTAGCTGAACTTTGAACACGTAGCATAACACTGGTGGCTAGCGGTGGTTCTTAAACTGGTTGGCAGTAACGAGGAACATAAGAGAAAGTTTAGCAAAATGGCAGCCAAACCACACGTGCAGTTACCAAAGTTCGACCCCGAACAGTATGATATTAACATATACATATCCATGGTTAAGCCACTCCTAGACACAGGATTTGAAGATGACAGGGAGAAGATAGCAGTTACCCTGCCTCACCTGGGCAAAGCAGTGGCACCCAAGATCGTCCCGGAGATGACATGGGCGAATTTTACTCAAATCATGACCCAGACAGTCTCGCCATCCTTGGGGAAAGTCGTAGCTTTGTCAAGCTCAACACCCTCACCTACGACGGCAATCTGGACAACACGCTCAACCAGGCCAGGCAGCTAGTCACTGTGGCTTACCTGGAGGCCCACACAGCCACCTGCGAACAACACATTTTCAACACCCTGTTGAGGATCCTCCCCAGCAGCATAAGAGAACACTTCACAATCTATGCCCCAACAAGAGACCTCGACAGGGATGTCCAACTCATCAGGCATCTTCTTGCTGCTCGCACCATCCCATAACACATCAGCACAGTGAGCATAGTCCCGACACACAAGGCCACAAGGCACCGCACCCAATACCGCGGATGCCTCCCACCCACACAGTTTCTCCAACACCACCCAGTATGCTCAGGGCACTCCCCACCAAGAGGCGCTCTGCTCCTAAGGAGAATACCAACCTCATCTCCATAAATCCGTGGGAGCTTTCGTCCTGTAGTCATCGGTGCCCTATTAATGACATACGAGACCAGCTGAAAGCTGCCCGGTGCAGACCAGCTACCCAAGGGGGCTGCAAGGTCTCCTCTGTAGAGGACGATTGCGCTGAGGACACTTCACCCCCTGCCTATTACTCTGACCCCAGGGAAGTAGAGCTGGACGAAGAAGACACCCCACAACAACTGGATTTTTAGGACCACCTCACACTTCCCCACAGTAGCGGTGGCCGCCTCCCAAAAGTATCGCCGCCCAGTCTACGACAAGATGAGACTGAATGAGGTGAAAGTGAGGCTACTGGTCGACACTGGAGGGGCCAGATCCTGCCTCTACCACCACTTTTACCCCCGCCACGCCTTGGCTTTCAGCCCATTTCTCCCCACTTCAGCTCACCTCGTAGATGCGGGAGATATCTGTGGGTAAACTTGGGCCTTACATGCCGATACTCACCAGAAAGTATCAGCCCAGCATCAGTTCATCATTTTTGACTCAACCTGCCATGCTTACGATGGCTACCTAGGGATGGACCTCCTGCAGAAGCTATGCACCAACATCGACTGTCAAAAGCGATGCCTCCACTTGCAGAAGTCTCCCGCCCCCCCCTCCCTCCCAGTCACACTGCACGTGCATCCCCACACCTACTCCCTCGTCCCACATCCCCCCTGCTATGTCTTCTACCCTACCCCACCTCGTCCCTACCCTTCCTGCTCCCCCACACTCCACTTTCCCCGCCACCATCGCCTCCTCCCTTACTATCCCTCCTCAGTACGAGGCCTGGCTACACCTTAATAGGCCCACCGGAACCTCTATCTTATTCTCCCCGAACCTGCCTTCTGGAACCATTTCCTCCTGTCTACTATCTCCTACCTTCCTCCCCCCCCCACCTCGGGGCAGTACGTGTCGCCATCATTTCCACCACCACCCTCACCCTCCCTAAAGGAGTAGTGGTCGGCGAAATGGAAGAAGCAGAACAAAAACACCCCCACCTCCTCCCCTGCCTCCCTTCCCACTCTACCTGAACACCTCACACCACACCAAACTGACAGCCTCTGACGATTCCTCCTGGACTTTCAAGACCTGTTCTCGTCAGGACTGGCGGATATCGGCCACACCACGTACCTGACACACGAAATCCACACCAGAGGGCCACCTATTTGCCAACTGTCTCAAAGGAAAAACCCTAATCAATTGGCTGAGGAAGACCAGCAGGTCCAGGAAATGCTCATTGCCGGTGTAATATCCCCAACCACCAGCCCCTGGTCCTCTCCAGTCGTCTTAGTTAAAAAGAAAGACGGAGCCATGCGCTTCTGTGTGAATTACTGACCACTGAACGACGTGACCACAAAGGATGCCACCTCCCTACCTAGGATAAATGACTCCTTCGACTCCCTGTACGGAGCATCCCGGTTCTCCACCTTGGACCTCCAGTCGGGATACTGTCAGGTCCCTGTGTACCTGAAGGACAGGGCGAAAACAGCTTTCTCGACCAGCAACGGAAAGCATTATGAATTCAACGTCCTCCCCTTTGGACTCTGCAACGCCACTGTTACATTCTCCTGACTGATGGAGTCGTTTCTCAGTGGCCTCACCTGGGAAATCTGCCTGGCATACCTTTACCTTAATGACATTACCATCTTCAGCCAAACCTGGGCTGACCTCCTCCAGCGCCTTAAACAAGTCTTAATCCGCATCCGACAGGCAGGGTTTAAGCTCTGGCCGTCGAAATGCATCCTGGCTGAACGGTCTGTCTCTTTCTTCAGACACGTCATCTCCAAGGAAGGCATAGCGCCCGATCCTGACAAACTGCATGCTATCGTAGACCTCCCCCTACCACGAGATGTCCATGAAGTCCGTACCTTTATCTGTGTCACGCCCTACTACCGACGCTTCGTAAAAGGGTTTGCTAACATCTCAAACCCCTCCATGACATGACAAAAAAATGCGAACCTTTCACCTGGACAGACGATCACACCACTGCTTTTCACACCCTCAAGACCAAGCTCATCACCACCCTGATCATTGCATTCCCTGACTACACCCTGCCCTTTCACCTCCACACTGACGTATCCCTAGTAGTGATCAGCGTCGTCCTTGCCCAGGTCCAGGAGGGACGAGAACACTTCATCGCCTGCGCCAGTCGTACCCTCAATCAGGCAGAAAAAACTATGCCGCCACCAAATGAGAATGCCTAGGCATTGTCTGGGCCTTGGACCACTTTCGAGCCTATCTGTCTGGTAACCACGTCACCATAGTAACAGACCACCAATCAATGCAATGGCTACGCCAGTCTCAGACCCACAATGCCCAGTTAGTCAGGTGGAGAGAAACCCTCGAAGAATTTGACTCTGATATAGCGTACCAGCCCGGCAAATTACATACAAACGCCAACACCTTGTCCCGGCTGCCCATCATTGCCATCAGTACCACCACCAGCCTCCTACAACAATGGCAAAACAAAGATCGTCCCGACTGGATACCACCCCAAGTATTTCCTAAGCTCCACCGACATGGCAACCACCTGTTCACCCATACTGGACAAATAGTGCTCGATCCTGACACCGCCCTTGAAACGATGACTTACACTCAGACAATGGCATACATCTAGGGACAAAGAAACTCCTGAAAGTATTTAATGACATGTACTGGACATCCGGCCCTCCAACTTGGCCGAACAAGTCATACAGGCCTGTCGTGCTTGTGTGCTAGCAAAGGACATGACACGGACGCCCGGCCCTTCAGGAAACATCACTGCCCATAAGCTGTGGCAACTTTTGTCTCTGGATGTAATCGGACCCCTCCCTCCTAAAGCAGGCTACAAGTACATTATAACCTTCGTAGACACCTATTCGAAATTCCTGATTGCCTGCACAACCAAAGAGCACCAAGCTGTTGCCGTGGCCGATGCTCTCGTCTGCCACGTTTGTCCCTACTTCGGCATCCCCCAAGCCCTGCACTCTGACAGTGCCCCAGAGTTTGCCAGAAAAATATGGAAGGAACTCACCACCATCTTCGGGTACAAACTCTCTCACTCTTCCCCATACTGGCCACAGGGAAAGGGGTTATGCTAAAGAAGTCGCTGTACCCTCCTCAACTAGATACGAGCCAGAATAGAAGAAATGCAAAATGGAGACTGGCCACCCCATGTAAAAATTGTACATTGGGGAATGAACACCTGTCCCCAAGAAGATGGTATTACCCCTCATGAACGAGTGTTTGGAGAAACCCCCCTTCTCTTACCACTCCGACACCACCTACAGCCCTCTCCACATCCCCCACGTCGGACCCCCTTCACCACCTCAGGAGCCGACTGCATCACCTACAAAACCAACAGAACCTTCAACCTGACATCGCCCCCACCAGGCCTTACAAGCCTGGTGACTCAATTATGGTAGCCCAATTTCCCATCCCTAAGAAACTAACACCCCGATTCTCAGAACCCTATACAATCATCGACGTTCCCAACCCCTACCAATTAACAACTATCCAATACCACAACACCCCACGCACCTACCACAATCACCACCTGCGTCTCTTCCATCCCCCACCCACCACCTCTCGACCATGCCACACCCACTCCCCCACCCAGCAAGCCCCACCGTCACTCACCTTCCCCGACTACACGATAAATTTGTACACATGCTACCTCACACCATCACATTCCTTGCCCTCACTTGCTCCTTCTTCCACAATCAAGTCCCCCACCACACCCTCCACACCATCCTCACATCTCCCCCACACACCCCTGGGAACCTCACCCCTCAAGTAAACAGCCACCGCCGCAACGCCATCCCCGAACACAAAGACGGTGCCATCAAGCCAGGGAACCCCCCATCCATCCCCGATTGCCTCACCACGTGACCGGTGCTCCATGCCATCTACACCTGCCCTGACCCCCACCACTCCTAGATCCGGCCATCTCACGCCCACACACTCCTCACCCTCACTCACTCCTCATTGCACACCCACGTCCCACACTAGACCCTACACCAGCTCCACATCCTCAACCACCACCACACCGCCACCTCCAAGCACAAAGATACCACCATCCAACCCAAGATCCCCCCACCCCAACCCGGCCACCTCACCACGTGGCCCGAGCTCCTCGCCACCTACACCTGTCCTCACGACCACCACTACCAAATCCGGCCGTCTCTCTCCCCCACCAACAAGATACGCACCCACACCCTCACCCCCACCCCCACCAGCTCCAACACCACCTAGGCCATCCACCTCCAGCTCCCTTACACCAAACACCTCCACCGTAACTCTGAGGATACATCAGACAAAATGGAAAATTCCAGTGGCCAGACCAACCAGAACAATTATGGTGTGTTCCTTGCGACCTCATAAAACCCAGGTCGCCTAACCCATCTCCAGCATTCAACCCAGAGTCACCGGCCAGACACTACACACCACACCTCCAGAAATGAAGATCAAACCCCTGCTCTGGACCCCTACCCAGGGAAACAAACAACGCCTCCAAGGGACATCACAACTTCTGCGCCTCCTGAAGAAGAGTATACATACCTCCACCCTCAAGATAGTGTACCAACCCCACCAGGAGCCAAATCTACCCACGCAGCACTTGATCTCACTCCTCCAACACTTCATGCCAACCCACCAGACCGCTACCTCTGACGTCTACCACCTCCAGGCACGAGGACGTGACTTTTTCAGCCGCGACGGTGGTGCAATACCAAGGAGAGACCATAGGGAGGTGCGGCAACAGTCCGAGCAAGACGGGCATACTTCTCCAATCACCACGCGCCCCTCTTCCCCTCAGTGGAATCCACAGGAGGTACGCCACCCTGGTGCATTACCCTCTACCCGGACCAGCACTCACCAGGATCGGGGTGGGACTTGTGTACCAACAGTCTCAAGTAGGAAAATGATGACGCCCACCATGCTCATTGGAGAAGGAAGCCCACCGTGCTCCTTTCACCTATAGTCCCAAGCAGGACCTCGACAACGCCCACCGTGCTCGTCAGGGAGGGAACACCCACCATGCTTCCCTCATCTGCAGCCCCCACAGAGAGCAAGACCAAGGTGATGCCCACCATGCTCGCCGGGGAGAGGATGCACACCATTTTCCTCTCACCTGCAGTTCCAGGGCATAGCAGAACCGCGGTGGTGCCCACCGTGTTCCTCTCACCTGCAGTCCCAGGGCATAGCAGAACCCCGGCAGCACCCACCGTGCCCAACAGGGAAGGAACGCCCACTGTGCTTCCCTCATCTGCTACCCTTGCAGCACCCGCCGAGGGCAATGCCCCTTGCTTGCCTCTTTCCTCCAGAGGCCTAGCGGGATGCCCCTCCCACTCTCCCCACACCCCAAGGAGGAGAGCCAGCTCCCTAGCAGAGTTGCTGCTGGAGAGGGTCTGGAGCAGCCCTGTAGTGAGTCTAGGTGTACGTTCACCACAACCAGTGCCCCCTACATCACCAGTTGCTGCCGGACTCCCAGAGAAGAAGCCGCAAGCAGCCCCTGTTGGCCTTTCGGCGAAGGCGAGGCCACAGCCCCCAGTCACCAAGGGACACCCCCAGGACTCCCTGCTGAGGCCTCCCCAGACCAGCCGGCGCGCCATCCTCCACCAAAGGTAGGCACAAGTCAGTGCGCCTACTCACCCTGTTTGGCCCCAGTCACGAGGGCTGACAAACCTACAGAGGCCCTCTCCAGTGGACGGCCTCCCTCTACGCCGCTCCGCACCCCTCACCTGATGATCCGGCAACCGGCAGTGGTCTTGCCCCCCTTCAGAGAGTGCATACCTGACGGGACCCGTCCCACACCTGGGCGACACTTGCTGGTACCTTGTTATCATTAGTCAACTCCAATCCCTGTATCTCCCATAGTGTGTGTAATTTATTGCATTGTATTGTGCCCAACTACTGTATGTCTTTATGGTAATATACATGTAAGACTAGTTAGTCTGTGTTTTTGAGCCCTGTTCCTCTGGTTGCATGCACTGGACCCGGTCTAAGAAAGAATCCCAAACCAGGCCCTCATACTCAGGAAGCAAGAAATTGAGCTCTGAGCACGTGGTATAACAGTTACTAAAATCATGACAGACTATGTCTTCCACAACCTAGTCATAGTCACTAACAAATATACTGCTGAAGCCAGTGTATGAGAAAACACGTGTGAACCAGTGACGGACACAATACATTATGGCATAGTACCTGTGGCACTTACAGAATCCCTTATGGCACAATTAGGGCAACACACAAATATAACAGTATAACACCTTGGGAGTTATAAGTCTAGTGCTCACTGAGAGTCCCGACTAGGGCAGCACACCTGTTTAATATTTGTCTGGCATTTCTAGGCCTTAGATATAGTTCACCTGTACCACTGAGGGAAGCATTGAACCTTCACATTAACAGGAGTTCATTGGGGGTCACAGGGGGAGTCAAAAGTCACTATATTCACCGACAGGAGAGTGTGGGGCACTGGGGCGGTTGTTACAACACAGGGGGAATGTACAGGAGCTGTCACAGGGGAGGGAGAGTTACACAGGGGGAATGACACAGAGGGAATGCTCCACTGGGGGTTAACAACAGGGGGAGGTTAGCACTCACAGATATGGCGGGGACTTACAAGGGGTAATAGTGACACTCACTGTTTTGGGGTTGAGTCCAGAAGGTTCAGGTGGCGGCCCGGAGTAAGGGGGGGGGGGGCCGTCCAGGTAGTGTGGGGCTGCATCACAATGTGGGCGATGAAGTGGTGTGGTCGGAGGTTCATCTTTGGTCCTCCGGGAGGTGGCCTCGGGAGTTGATGGGCCCTTGGGGCTGAGGCCGAACAGGGCCAAGAGGTGGGCGGCCCTACGCCGGCCTCGGGATGTCATCGGAATGCGGTGGGTGCCTCGGGCTGGGTGGAGCCCAGGGTCAGTGGTGTGCCCCTCGGTGGCTGGGGGATGCGGTCTCGCCGGGGGGGAGGGGGCCATCAGGAGTTGTCTGCAGCCATGGTGTCCCCACGAGTCCGTCAGCGTCTGCACGTGGGGAGGGGATGGCTGGATGGACAGGACGCTCACGACTGGCCCACTCCACACGTCCTGCCACGACGTACCTGCTAGGGAGCAATCTCCACCCCATGTGGGGTGAGGGGAGGAAGAGGGGCATCTCACTCGGCCACGGGAGGGGTGGGCCGAGCCAGAGACCTGTTCCTCTATGGGAGCATCCGGCCTAGTGGAGGAGGGAGAACCGGCAGTTGCTCTCTCTACTTGGCAGGTCCGACGGACACTGCCGGAACTCCACGCCAGAGGTGGAGGAGGAGATTCTGAAGAAGCTCCTCTGGCCTGGCAAGTCCGGTGGATGTTGCCCAGGCTCCTGAGTTGGAGAGTGGAGGAAGGAGATCCGGTGAATGCTCCCCCCGCCCGGTAAATCCGGCGGACATTACCGGGGCACCACTCATCCAGGGGGTGGCAGGAGGGAGAGATCCGGCTGATGCTTTCGACTAGGCAGGTCTGGCGGAAGCTACCACGCTCCTATTGCGGGGGAAGAGTTGCAGCCGCAGAGTACATGGCGGGTGCCACCGCAATGGCAGGTTTGGCAGATGCTACCAAGGCTCTACTCCCTTTTCTGGGACAGGCAGGAGAGGTCTGGTGGACTCTCTCACATCGGCTAGTCCGGCAGACGTAACCGTGCCTTCGCTCCCGACGGTGGGTGGCAGAAGAGGGAGAACCGGCGGTCGCTCCCTCTACAGCAAATCCAGTGGAGGTTGCTGTGCCGCTGCTCCCATGGGGTGTTGTAGGGCTGACAAGACAGGCGGCCGCTCGCCCTCTGCTTGCAGGTCCAGCAAGATCTGCTGAGGGCCTACGTGGGACTGCTTGTTTGCAAGTCCCACCCCGAGTCTGGCGATGGATGCTGCGGCCGGAGAGTAATGTCCCCGAACTGCTACCTTGGTGTTAGTCCGGTTGCGGGGAGGAGGAGCATATGAGAGAAGATGACATGGGGCAGTGTGGCCCGGAAGATAGAGTCAACTGTCCGGTGACCCCTTGTAGGGTTGTTGTCACCTCCCCACCATCTCCTTTTTGGGCGGGGGTGTCGTTGTCAAGGCATATTTTCCTTCCTATTCGGCCCGAGCCGCGAGAGCCGAACCCCAAGACGAGGCCCTGATAGGAAAGGGTCCCCCTCTATGCCGCCCAGCAGTCCAGCCCAGAATACCCGGCCCCTGGCGAGAGTCCCGTGTCTCCTGCAAGAACTTCTTCTTCTTGAGTTAAAGGGCGTTGTAGTCAGAAGTCTAATTCACCCTCGCCAGGGCCTTCTCAGGATATGGGTCCAATGGTAACTTGTGGACGTCACAGCCAGCATACGCGTCCCGACTGCCTCAGGAACTCCAGAGTGTGGCAGATGACAGCAGCCCGATCCGTGATAGCCAGACCACAGCCCCCTAACAACACTGGGAGAGTGAAGGTTGTGATACCCATGGAAGCCAAATCTTCTTTGAGTCTCACATGGAGGGAATGAAAGCAGGGACAGTCTAACAGGAAATGGTCGAGTGTCTTCAACATCCAGGCACCACTGATAATTAGGGCTTGGAGCTGGATTTAACCTAAATAAATGGGATGCCAGACCTGTATGACCTATTCTCATACGCACTAGTGCAGTATCCAAGGCTCAGGATAATGACCGCGCCCATGGATTAGGGGAGGAATCTTGTCTATAATTCCCTAGGGTGGTACGGGAAAGACTTGCTTGCATATCTGAATTCCAATGGGAGTAACAAGACTGTGGGACAAGATGGGAGAAGCTGCCAGAAAATAATGGGTAAGGTTCCACAGAGGGGGAAGAATATGCCACAGCAGTTGCTCTATCAACTACCTCATTAGCTCGTATACCCACGTGGAAAGGTATCCATTGGAAATGCATGGAATACCCATTGGAGTCCAAGGACAAAAGGATGGACTGGATCTCAAACACTAACTGCCTATGTCTGGAGGGGGATAGGGAACTTAAGAGCGAGAGGGACAACTGGGAGTCGGAGAAAACAAGAGGGGGGGGGGGGGGGGGGTGTCATATCTCTAACAAGCAGTAAGGTCCCTAAAATAGCATACAACTCAGAGGCCACAACCGAGTGGCTCCCATCTAGTCTCCAGATCCGACTTATGGAAAGGACCTCAGCAAACATGGCTGCAGAGGATGATGGTGGTGTAAAGGAATGGGAGCCATTGGTGAAAACCTGGAGAAATCCTTGATAACGATGGGAGACAAGTTCTTTAAAAAAGTTAGGGGCAAAGAGATCGTTACTAGCTTTATAATAGGGGACGTGGAGGGTGAGACCGTACATGGAAGGCAGAGGGAACCAGGGTGGGATAGGGGAGACAGGGGAGACCGGGGAAGGAGTAGGAAGAGGAAGGGTGAAGACAGAGAAGGAGCGAAGGGTGCAGACAAGGAAGGGGGCATGGGAATAGAGAGGCCAGGAGGGAGCAAGGGAGTCAACAGGAGAACGGGTGAAAAAAATACGAAGAGGATGGGATGGGCAGAAGGACATGATGTGATGATAAGTCAAACAGTTATGATGATATCTGGCCCATGCTAGTGGCAAGACACCAGCCTCTGCATGTAAGGACACCACTGGGGAGGACCTAAATTCCTCCAAAGCTATCCGTAAAGCATTGTTCTGCATGACTTCCAACCTACACAAAACTGACGGGGAGGCCGAACCATAAATATCGACACCATACTGTATCTTACTCAAGATGTAGACATACTACAGAACTTCAATAAAACATCCCGGGAGGCCCCCCAACATGTCCCAGCTAAACTTTTCATTATGTCGAGGCGTTTCAAGCATGAGGATCTTAAATACTCAATATGGGATTTCCACGTTAGGATAGGTCCATCCAAACAGAGGCCAAGGAAAGTGTGTTGGTGTCGCAAGGGAGCTGGGCTACCTCCCAGGGAGGTATAAGGAAGAGAGGGAAAGCTACATTTGAGAATAAAACACATCAGTGCACATTTCTCAACATTAACATGCAATCCCCACCTGCCTAACCATTGAAGGAGGGCATCTACCCTAGCCTGAAGGCACTGTTGAGCCCCTAACGATGTGGGAGCTGTACCGAGCAGTGTAAGGTCATCTGCATAAA
Source organism: Birgus latro (assembly GCA_018397915.1). Classification (NCBI taxonomy): domain Eukaryota; kingdom Metazoa; phylum Arthropoda; class Malacostraca; order Decapoda; family Coenobitidae; genus Birgus; species Birgus latro. The sequence continues at coordinate 18,579 of JAGKTI010010703.1, forward strand.
CAAGAGGGGTGGTGGCTGGGGGTCGTGGGAGATCGGATGGAAGTACATTAAATAAGAATGGGCTTAAGACAGACCCCTGAGGAACACCTCACCTAACCTGACGTGGTGTAGACATGGCCCCTCCCACCGAGACAGAAAACTGCCTACCTGTCAAATAACTGCGCAGCCAGGAGAGAGGGGATCCCTGGATCTCTGCAGATGCCAGTTTGTATAAAATAGCCTAATGAGATGCTGAGTCGAAAGCACCTGCTAGATCCACAAACAGAGCCAGCATGACACCTTTACTGCGATACGTTTCTTGTATCTGATGCTCTAGCTGATATAAGACATCAAGCGTGCCCCGACCTGGACGAAAATCACACTGTTCCTCCAGGAAGATGTTGTTTGTCTCTGCCCACTACTGTAAACGGGTGCCAACCATCCTATCCATCAATATTCCTAAACACTGCAGGAGGGCTATGGGGCGATATCCCGCAGGATGTGTAGGACCCTTACCCGACTTTGGGAATGGGAGAAGGGTAGCGACTTTCCAAGGCTCTGGGAAAACACTGGTCGACCAACTGGTATTATATACAGTATATCCAGGAGGATGTCACGACCTGACAAAGGGAGATGGTTTAGAAATTCATATGGGATGAAATCCAGCCCAGCCGCCTTGTGAGGGGCCAGTAATTATGGCACTTCGATTACAATGGCATCTCGGACACAGAAAATACACTTATTACAATTTACCACAGTTGTATAGCACTGGACGGCACTGATACAATGGTTAAACTACATTATACATGATAGATACAGATCCGGGTGTTGGTCTATCGTGAACGGAGATGCACCGCACTGTCACACACTGAGAGGGGGGGAGAACTGAGGTATTTCTATGCTCAGGGAAACACTTGCAGGTAAATAGATACACGGTGGTCGATGTGCCTTTATACTGGGGGGAGAGATGAGTAATATAACCAAGGGGCGGCACGATAACTTTTATTAGTGTAGTTTCTATAGGAATACTATGTCGGTTGATTCACTGAGGATTGGCGTCGTGCCTTCACACTGGGGAGGGAGAGGAGTGATAAACAAGGGACGGCATGATCACTGTAATAATGATTCTCCGTTTTAAGCACCTTGTGGGTCAATTCACTGGGGGAGGGAAAGTGACACAACACAACTAGGGCACACTGTGCTCAGATCGTAATACACCTGCACTGAGATCAATAGACGGCTCGTCCGATCTTATACACTGGGGTTCTCTGGTTGCTTTCACTGAGATAATACACTGAGAGAGAGATCACTCGCGTTTCATTTATGGCCGAATATATTCACTGGTCTATGAAGCGCACACTGTTTGAGTCCGTCTTTCTTTCACTGGTGGGCTGAATATTAGTCCCTCAGTCCGGAGGGTGAGGAGAGGCTCGTCCTTCAAGGAGCCCCACACAGAGATGCGGGGCTAGGGGCTGGGGCCGAAGAGAACCAACAGGCAGACATGGCATTGGCTCCGGGGAGTGCCAGGTGAGGCCCCACTGACAGGTAAGTCATGCCCTGGAGTCCTGGGTGGGCCCCGGGGTGTCTGGGGACCCAACGTACTGGAACCAGGGGTGGCTGGACTGCGGCAACTGCTGGAGGGTGGCGTCGCCTTCAGGGCCGCCTCACGGGAACCTCGGGCTGGGGGAGTCACCAACAGGACCTGGCACTGGCTGCTCTGCCCACAGGATCTCCGCCTCAGCTGCTGTTGCTGCTGACCGCATAGGCAGGGTTGGAGGGAACCAAGGCCTTGGATAGGGCCTTGCCACGGTTCCAGGAAAGGGTCTACCCCAGTCTCACCTCCTGCAGGGAAAGGAATGCATCCCGCCCGGCCAAAGGAAACAGGGTGGGCCAGGCAAGGGACTTCCCCATTGGGAGCTATCCTAGGTGCAGTGGGTGAGGAGCGGACTGTGGCCAACTCTGCTTCCCCCGTGCAACTAGTGGCTGGCACGGCAGTTCCTCTGTCCTGATGGACCCCAGGGAAAATGCGAGTCAAAGCTCGCTCTACCCTGCCTCCACAAAGGGCTTCCCCGTCAGGAGCTATTCTAGGAGCAGAGGGTGAGGAGTGGACTGTGCCCAGCTCTACCTCCCCCATATGACTAGTGGCCGGCATGGCGGTTCCTCTGTCCCTTTGGACCCCAGGGAAAACACGAGTCAAAGCTCGCTCTACCCTGTCTCCGTGAGGGGAAGGAGAGTCTCCTGTAGCGGAGGACCGGACGATGGCCTGCTCTGCCTCGTGCCCAATGCCGCAAGAGGCCGACGTCGCGGTCCTACAGGAGACAGCAGCGAAGGTATGGCTAGTGGCCGGCACCGTAGGGCTGCAGGAGAAAGTAGCAGAGGGACGGACGTTGGCTGGTCCTGCCTCGTATCCAGCACGACTAGTGGCTGGTGCTGCGGTGCTACTCTGAGGGGATTGACTGCAGGTAACGGACGGCTTGAGGCCTGTCCCACTCGACTGACACGGCTTATGGCCTGTATCGTGGCCCTGCAGCAGGATGGCAACTGGGGAATGGACTGTGGCTGGTTCTGCCCCTTTCCCGGTACGGACAATGGCCGGTACCGCGGTGTTGCGTGGAGTTGCCAAGACAACTCCACCCCTTACCTGGCGAGTGGAATTTCGGCTGGAGACTAGGCGCCATTGACTGTTACCTTCTCGTGGCGTCGGCTGGGAGCAAGAGGGGCACCGGGGAAGGATACAGGTGAGCTGTTCCTGCTCCGAGTCGCTCGGCGCAGGCAGCGGACCCCTGGTAGTCCTTTGGGGGCTGGGGGTGTCGGCATCGTCCGCAGCGGTGTCAATGTCGTCTGCAGCCCTTACCCCTAACTCCTGTATTTCATTGTGATTCAGTAAAACTTTGTGCTAGCCCATCTCCAGCCAACCCAGAATCTATTGTATTGGGAAGATATTTATAACACATGTGTATAAAAGTTTACTGTTTTGTTTTTGTGCCCAGTCCTTTCCCTAGAAATGCTGACCCGGTCTTGAAAAAGAACCCGCTGTAAGTCTGCGTGTTTGAAGGGACGAGAACTTGGCCCTCAGAAACGTGACAGGTAAACCTACCTCCTCTCACATACGCATCTGAGGAACTAGCAGCTGGCCCTCAAATACGTAGCATAACAGTGCCTATATAGTGTTTTGTGAGATACTGTATCTGTGTCTTATTCAGTGTTGTAAACTAAGGCAATATACGTGTAAGGTTGGTTCAGCCGAGTTTTTATTCACTGTTCCTTTAGTTGTAGGCACTAGACCAGGTCTTGAAAAGTGAAATGCAGGATATAGGTGAAATACAGTATAACGAAGCTCCCCCTCAACCTCACCTGGGCCAGACACCGACCCCAGGAGGAAATACCCATGGAGCGGAAGTGAGCGGCGCGCTCCGTTCAAGTCGGGCACACCTATACCTCTCCCACGCGCCCCTCTTGTGCTCAGGTGAGCCACCGTGCAGGTAGCAGTAACAGTGCATTACACCTCCGCTGCACCAGCCATCACCAGGTTCGAGACATTCCGGAGTCAGCCACTAGCTGCCCACTTGCTGCTTCCCTCCCTCAGCCATACCGAGTGACAGCCACCTTGCTGCATACAGGGAGGAGATGGCCACCTTGCCACCCTCTCTATAACTCCATAAAAGGAGGTAGAGTGACGGCCACCTTGCCGCACGTACTCATACCGGGTGATGGCCACCTAGCCGCACACAGGGAGGAGACAGCCAACTGCCGCCCTCGCTATAACTCCATAAAAGGAGGTAGAGTGACGGCCACCTTGCTGCATGTACTCACACCGGATGACAGCTACCTAACCGCACACGGGGAGAAGATGGCCAACTGCTGCCCTCGCTCTAACTCCATAAAAGGAGGTATAGTGATGGCCACCTTGCTGCACTCTCTCACACCTGGTGACGGCCACCTAGCTGCACACGGAGAGGACATGGCCCCTAGCCGCCCTTGCTCTAACTCCATAAAAGGAAGGATAGTGACGGCCACATCACCGCGCTTACACACACCGGGTGACGGCCACCTAGCCGCACACGGGGAGGAGTCAGCCACTAGCCGCCCTTGATCTAATTCCATAAAAGGAGAGAAGGTGATGGCCACCTCGCCGCACCTAGGAGACTGCCACCTTGCCACTCCACTAAAAGAAGGGGCCCAAGAAAGTGCCCTCACACTCTCTCATCACAGAGACGTCCTCGAGCTCTCGACCAACAGCTGGAGGAGGCCTGGCAAGGGCCATTGGTATCGGGAGTCCTAGCCCTCTCCCTTGACTCCCGGCGACCCCAATCCCTGTCAGACTCTATTACACCAAGCTGCCGCAGCCCAGACCTGACGGAGTCCCAGTAACGAGACCGCAGCCCCGGGACAAGCCGAGACATCCCTAGGACCCCGGGACGAGACTTCTCCAGCCCCACGCGACACCTCCGGAGTATGCATAGGCAAACACGCCTCCTGTTCGGACCCAGCCCCTGAGCCGGGGCGCTCTCCCCTCCCCCCGCAATCCCTGTGGAAGGGCCCACCCTCTCCTGCACGGCCCTCTGATAACTCCCGGGCGAGACTACGGGTCGACCTCCAGTCAGCCACCGGGAGTCCTGACGACCCGGGGCATCCTGACGCAGGCCGCCAACCAGCCCCAGCCCTCTCCTGCCCCTAAGTCCTCTGGTTCTATTTTTGTGTGTTATAACTATTTTCCAGTAAAGTGTATATTCATGTTGTGTCAGAGTTGTAATTTGTTGGTAATATACGTGTAAGGTTGTTGCCCTGCCTTTTTATGCCGTTCCCTCTGATTGCCTTAATAGCCCAGCCCGGTCTAGAAAGAGAACCCTGTTCCAGGCTCCGTGTATAAGGGACGAAAAGTCGCACCCTAATTCATGTAGCATAACAAAAAGAACCCTAGAACAGTTGCTCGTGATTGAGGGACGAGAAGTTGACCCCTTGAACACGCAGGATAAGATACTTTTGTGGCTAATGGGCAGACGAAGTTGCATCATCCATTGGTCCTCTCCACGCCTTTCCCTGTGCTGCAAGGGATCACGGAAGCGCTATGACTTGTTACACTGCAAATATATTTCAGAACTTCATTTACTCCTAGAGAAGCTCAGATTCAACTGTTGGTGAATGGAAGCTTTGTTTTTATGCATCTTAATCTCGTTCTAGCAAGTGGCAACACTCGGATGTATATCTTGTACCATCTTGCTTTTAGTTTTGTTTGTTAGGAAACCATTGTTAATCACTTTTCTGGCTATATTTTTTTGGATATTTTATTACAAGCTCGGTTCTTAAGTACATTCAGCCAGCGCGTCTTCAATATAACAAAACTTAAAATATGCTAGAGGACGTAACTGTTAGAGGAGTTACCTATAAAGCATATTATGTTCATTCTCCAAACGTATGAAGTTCATTGTATATATTTCAGAGTTAGCTCAGTTATTATTTTAGTGGACGAGCAAATATGCTTGCAAAAGGATGAAGTACAGTTTGGATATGTGTTTGTTGTATATGTACTGTTATACCGTTTTGTAAATAGCCTTTTTATTTCAATGGTAGGTTTCATTTACTGACATAACTCTTGATATTAATGTTTATATACATTTACAACAATTTGTCAGTCAGTCAATTGAACAGTCATTTTAAATGAACCTACGAAAAGAAAACCCGGGCGAGAGATGGGCTAAGCAGCACCTGAGCTCGCTAAGTGAGTATGAGGAGCAGACTTTTCATTTGTTTTAAGTTGTATGGCACGTTTAGCAGACGTAGACAAGATTCAGGACCCAGCACTAGAGTATGAACACAATAGATGTCATTTTCTATAGGACTTATGCTGATACGAAAGTTCATACAAATTTATGAAAGAATGTTTGGTATGTCGGATCTCCAAGACAGCTGATCTCGACAATATAATCTGCGATACTCGCTTCCTGTCCATCGACATCTCAAGACTATGGTAATAAACCGTTTGTAGTGGGCATATGGGATCCCAGTATTATGATCATGAGGGTACTTCATCATAGATTACAGATGCGAATATGTATGAAAAGTGAATGTAAATGATTAACGGAGAAAGTTCCATAACCTAGGTGGGGTAAGATGTCTGATGTCAGTCTACACAATTTGTAGTTATTAGTCGGTGAGTGGGTTAACCCCTTAACTGTAGGAGGCACTAAGATGTCAGAATGTATTTTTTTTTTTTTTTGTGGTAGCGAGATACAAAATACAAACTATATTAATTTTTTGCCACCAGGGTGTGGCCATTCCATATTTGCTACTGAAATTATTCTTTGACAGGTTGGTTATGCTTTGTATATTAAGATAGGAAAAACAACTTTTTAAAAAATTCAGCTGCGAGATACATAGACAATAAATCACACATACCATCACCCTGATGAATTTACCACCAAGAACAAAACTTGCTGCCAAACTCCAAATGCATGTGTTACTTTTGGTGTAATTTCAGATCCTCTTCTGATAGGTTTGAATTATTTCAGTTGATTAAGTTAGGACAGGGTAGGTTATGTTAATTAAAATAGGTTGTGATAGATTAGGTTTAGTAGTTAGAACTGACTGGGATTTGGCATGGTAGGTATTTGAGGACTCTCTAAGGTTAGGCTGTGGCAGTCCTAGTTGAATAAGTTAGGGGGTTTTTCAAGAATTCTCCCCCAGTATCCCTGCTTGTCGTAAGAGGCGACTAAAAGGGTTGGTGGTGGGTTAGTGCCCCACCCCGTAAAAACAACTAACTTGTAGGAGGAGGCTGTAGCACGGGCCGAACAGGGTAGTACTCCCGAGGGGAATGGAATGCTGGTGATAGGGAGAGCTGGAGCTCCTTTCACTAGCTACCTAATCATCCTCCTTTGCTGACCTTTTCAGTGTGACAGTAACATGGAGAGTAGACCAGCATACTCTCCCAAACATTTCCTCTAACTATCCTATGCACTACACCACATGCGCTTTACATATCACACAACGTACCCCACTACGTTACAGGGGTTGACGCCAGCAAGGGCATGCGGCCAGAAAACTTTGCCCCCGCTACCTAGTGGCGGACTTTGGGGGGAGGCTTGACTGGGGTCCCGCCGGCATAGATCATGGGTCCGGGGCGAGATGGGGCTCGAACCTGTGCTAGAGGGTACAGGGCATTGCGGTTCCCAGCCTGCCGCTTCCGCTCATTAGAGAGGGGCCCGAACCTGGGAGTAGCGCCCCAGGAGGCTGCCCTATCAGTGGGTGTATAATGGCGGGGCAGTTGCAGTGCCAAGCCGCGCTTGGAGGGTGTCCCTGCAGCTGTCCTGGCAGGGTGCCCCGAGGCCACTACCACAGCCACTGGTAAGCTGGTGGGCTAGGGGTCCCAGATCCATTGCCTGGACCTGGGTCTGTGCAATGGGTCGGGCCTTTGGAATGTTTACCCCCCTTTATCTTACCGACTATGAACTACAAAAACAAGCACCAAAGCAAGCCTGAGGACAGCAAATCACCCAGGGGGTTTAGGGTGGGTTTGTGGAATGTGGGAAGTTTGAGAGGAAGAGCAGGGGAAGTTGTTGAGGCATTTAGTAGGAGGTGGGTGGATGTGGCATGTCTGCAGGAAGTCCGGTACGGGGGTGGATCAGCCAGAAAGATTGCTGGGAAGGATTGCTACTATAAGTTGTTTTGGCAGGGGGGAACTGACGGATATGGGGGTGTGGGTGTGTTGGTTTCGGAGAAGTGGGTGGAGTATGTTATGAATGTCATGAGAGTAAGTGATAGGATAATAGTAGTGAAAATTTTGATCGGACGGGTGACGGTTTCAGTTATATCAGCATATGCTCCGCAGGTAGGATTGGATGACGCAGAGAAGGATAGATTTTGGGATGATTTAATACGTGTAGTAAGTGGTATGGGTGATGATGAGGTAGTGGTTCTGGGAGGGGAGTTAAATGGTCATGTTGGTGAAGCAGCTCAAGGTTATGAAGGAGTCCATGGAGGATGTGCATATGGTGTGAGGAATGCGGAAGGGGGAAGAATACTCGAGTTTGGGGAGACTATGGACTTGATTGTGTGCAACACACATTTTAGAAAAAGAGTGAGTAGATTGATTACGTACGAGTCCGGGGGAAATAGTAGCCAGATAGATTATTTTCTGGTCAGGAGGGTTGATAGGAGATTAGTGAGGGATGTTAAAGTTGTAGGAAGCGAGGAGTGTGTGCAGCAGCACAAACTGTTGATTTGTGACATGGTGCTTAAGGAACGAATGATGAGAAGGAGGACATATGTACCTAGGAGGAAAATATGGAAGCTGAGAAACCAATCAGTAAGGGATGCCTTTTATAGTGAGATGAGGAGAGTGGTGGCTGAACAGGAAGCCGAAGATAGAGACGTTAATGAACAGTATGGAGCCCTTAAGAACAACCTCTTGAGAGTTACCGATGCAGTATGCGGTTGGACAAGAGGCCCACCAAGACATAAAGTAACTTGGTGGTGGGATGAGGGTGTAGAAGCCGCAGTTAAGGAGAAGAGAAGGCTTTTCCGGGAATGGAAGAAGGGTGGTAACAGGGAGGAGTACTTGGCTGCCAAGCGCAGGGCTAGAAGAGAGGTATACAGGGCGAAGTCTGAGTCACAGAGACTTTTACTTGATAATCTAAATCATGAAGGAAGGAAAAATATGGTTTTTAGGGTGGCAAATCAGGTGAAGAGAGATAATCGGGACATTGTAGGCGAGCAGTGTGTGAAGAATGATGAAGGAAGGGTAGTGGTAAACAGTGAGGATATTAAAGATGCATGGAGAGAGCATTATAGCCGATTTTTGAATGAGGAGTTTGATTGGGATAGGGAAGGTTTGGAGCCAGGTGATCCAGTGTTTGGGCCTTGGCCTTTGATTGACGCTGCTACTGTGAGTGAGGCAATAGGCAGGATGCAGATGGGGAAGGCGGCAGGTGTGTCTGGGTTGACTACCGAAATGTTGAAGGCCTCAGGAGATATTGGGGTGAGGTTAGTCACTGACCTGATAAATATGATTATATATGAGTGTGTTGTCCCAGATAATTGGCTGAAGAGTGTAATTGTAAATGTGTACAAAGGGAAGGGTGATGCCCTGGAAAGGGGAAATTACAGAGGTATAAAGCTCTTAGATCAGATAATGAAAGTAATGGAGAGAGTTCTAGAAGGTATGATTAGAGAAAGAGTGAATATCAATGAGATGGAGTTTGGGTTTATGCCAGGCAGGGGGACCACTGATGCCATATTCATTGTTCGACAGCTTCAGGAAAAATATATTGGCAAGAAAAGGGAATTGTATTTTGTTTTTGTTGATTTGGAAAAGGCCTTTGACAGAGTCCCTAGAGAGGTGGTGAAGTGGGCAATGAGAAAGCT
>JAGKTI010010704.1:0-27915 GCA_018397915.1 Birgus latro
TCCCTGCTCGAGCTCCTACTACTGTTACTCTCTTCACTTGAATCTCTGCTTCTGCTTTTGGTCAAGTTGCTGCTTCTATCCCTGCTACTTGATCTTCTGCCGCTATCTTCACTTGAAACACTACTATGTCTGCCTGCACTCACACTCCTACTTCTACTAGAGCTTCTGCTACTACTTGTACTGTAACTTTTGCTCCTCTTCTTCTTAACCTTATGTTTACTTTTCTTCTTTTTGTACTTAGATTTTTTGCGGTGCTTGTGCTTTTTACGTTTCTTGTGTTTTGGAGATTTATCCCCTTTATCTTCATCCTTGCCTCCATCACCAGCATCAGTGTCTGCTGTATCCTCTTCACTGTCCTCAGAGCTTGATGTGTTATGCTTGCGTTTCTTCCGCTTCTTGCTGCGGCTGTGCTTGCGGCGACGTCTACGGCTCTTTTTGCGTTTCTTTCTGGGGTGCCTGCTGCCCGACTCGGAGCTGCTGCGGTATCGCCTCTTTCGCTTTTTTTTATGTCTTTCTCTCAGTTCCTCCTTGTCACTGCTGCCATCAACAGTACTGGAATCATCATCATCATCATCATCAACTGACTCAGCACTGGAGGCATCACTGTTTGCATTTCCCTCTTTATTTTTTGACAATTTTTTACCTTCACTATCCATTTCATCTTTTTTCTTTTTTTCAACAATTTCTTTGTCAACTGCTTGAGAGCTGTCAGCAGGATCAGTATCTCTCTTTACTTCACTTTCTTTTTCAGATAATTCTGACTTATCATTTACAGTTGCATCTCCGACAGAGGATATATTGGTTAAACTTTCAATTTCTTTATCTAGGTCAACTTTGTACTTTTTTTTATTCTTAACACCTTCCTTCTCCTTAACAGTTAAAGGCTTTCTTTTTTCTTCATTTTTTCCAGGTTCACTGCCTCCATCCATAAGCTGCAGCATTTCATCTACGGAACACCCATCTTTCTTTGTCTCCAATGAACCACTTCGAGGTTGAGGTGTCCAGCTACGAACATTTGGCCGCGAGAGTTTTGGACCACCTAGTGTATGAAGCACTTGTGGTAAGTGACTGTGCCCTTTAGGTTTAACCTGTTTGTCTTCTGCAGCCACTGTTTTCTCTTCTGTTACAGAAAGTGTAATCTCTTTTGTTATGGTATTTTCAATTTTATCACTAGAGGATTCAGATTTGTCAACACCGTGAGAGTTTTCTTTATCTGGACTGACATTTTTTGCACTGCTTACCATATGGTCACTATCCATGACATTCTGAGCAAGTTCACCTTCTTTACAACTGGACTTTGTATACACTACTGAGTTGTATGCTTCACTTACACCAGAGGATGATGTAAACACAGGGGATGGGGGAAGGAAGTATGAGTTTTCTGCAGGTAACTCACACACTGGTACTTTATCTGGTGTTTTACAAGTTACATTCTCTGGATCTGGGAGATGTTTGGCATCGGAAATCATAGACGATCTGTCCACCTTTTTATCTAGACTACTAAGATTGTACTTCAGCTTTCCAAGTGCTTTCACTCTTTTTTTCTTCACTTTAACTTTTTTATTCTGTGATTGCTCAGCTAGTACTTCTTCCAACAGATCAAAATCACACTTTCTCTGATCAATGTCAGCATTATCTTCATCTGAGGAGAAATCTGTTACTTCACTATCAACAGAGTCTTTATTACCGTGCTGAGTTTGTGTTGTATTGACACCAACATTAAGTTCTGAGATAGGTGTTGGAGTATAGTTAACAACATTGGAAGAGTCTGGTGCTGCATCCTCAGTGGATATTTTACGCTTGTTGAGCTCCCTGATTGGAGTGGGATTGTAACGGGGGGTACCTGGTGGGCGAAGGTAAACTTTCTTCTTGCCTGCAGCTGATTGGTCATTTGCCCTTGCAGCAGCTTCAGCCATCAATGCTGAGGTGTTGATACTCTTCATCACTACAGAGGTGTCCACTGATGATGCCAGCCCAGGGTTCTCTGCCAATACCTTCTTCACTGCCTCACTCACTAACTGCTGCAGGATATCTGACTGAACACCCTCGGAGACACTTCTGCCTTCACCTCCAGTTTCAGAATGTTGCTCTGGATCTTCTTCTTCAAAAGGTTCTGTGCTGCAGGATGCTGAAATAACAAGGTATCACCACAATGTCAGTACAGGGAATTATAAAACCTACAATGTACATTCATCCATCCATCCATCATCCAATCCTATGTCGCCCCATAAGGAGCGTAGGAACCCAGAGCTAGGCAAGTTGGTCCTGACATTTAAGATGAGAGTGAACAGACTCACTCATCCCTGAGTGGCTTTACATGAGCAATAAACCCCAACCATCCTTTGGATATAAACGTACACAAGCTCAATCCGACTGGAGCGCCTTAATTACCCACTAAACCACCAGAAGCCATAATTTGGTTTTATGGTTACCACATAGTGTAGTAAATAGTTTCCTGGTGTACAGGAAACCATCTGGCTTGTCACTTAGTGCAGTTACCCACAGGCAGAAGGAAGAGAAAAAAACGAAGGAAAGGAAGACAGAAGAGGGAGTGTAAAGTCACCTGCAGGCAGAAGAAAGAGGAGAGCATAATCTTATTATACAGTATGTATCAGTGATCATTTCTGAACTTTACGTTACCTAATGAAACCTGTATACCACTACACATCCAGTCCCTACTTCTTGCAGTAGTTTTGGTCTGATAACGCTGTGCATTAGGCAGCAGCCTGAATGCCTGTCTCAAGTGAACAATGGCAAATCATCAAATACCGCAATCTAAAGGATTAATATATACAGCATCTGCATATGGGGTTATGAGAAGGGTCATACCAGCTGCAGACAACAGACTGAAGCTGGTGATAAGCTGATTAAAAAAAAAAAAAAATACTATGTACTGGGTATTTCAAACTTGATGTATACAGATGATAATGTATTACTTGCTAACAGAGAATAGAATCTTTATGGACAGATTTGGAGTTTGTTATGTAAAAGAGAAGGTCTGAAACTAAAATAATAACGGTAAAGTAATGGACAGTTGAGAAAGAAGGTGATTCGCAGAGTGGTTTGTTAGTGAATGGAGAGAAATTTTTCCAGATACATGAAATATATTGAGTAAGGAAATCTGTTCGTCAGAGAAGCGACTGTACTTAGGATGCTATGATCATACAAAGAATGGATGTGAAGAGGGTACCTCAGTTAAAAGTGTAAATATTAGTATGCTTTAGCATAGGAGGATGGATGGAAAGTCAAGTAGAAGATGGACAGATAATGTACCGTAACTGGACAGACGAACAAGTAGGGTTTGGATAATATAATTACAAGTGGGAAAAGGCAAGGTAAGAAAGTTTAGGAAACAAAAGGAATTAAAGAGGACAGAACTGGAAATACCACATTAAGTATCTTGCTAACACAGTGTCATGAACTGTTCTAATGGAAGACCTTCCCAAATTACTAAAGGTTATTTATTGGGGAAAGACACGTATAAGTTTTGGCCCAACACAGACCCTCTTCAAGTATGATTCCAGCTCAGCTTCCGTTGTACTGGGTGGACCATACATAGCCCCCACTAGACTCACCTGGTGGTTTCTTGTGCATTATGAGGATGGCTCAGTCTGCTGGTGGGGTTGTGGGTGTGGCAGTGGGAGTAATAATGAAGACATAATACATGAGTGAAATACATAACACTAAAGGAGCTGTCCCAGAAACACACAAGAAATGGCCCAACAAAAATTAAGAAGGACCTTGTATTTCCCTACTAACCAACTTTCCTTAATATAGGTAAAAATTTTCCATGGATGAAATATTTATGGAGATGCAAATGACAAGGTGACACCCATTTTTGTAATCTAGCAGTCAACAGAATGGCCTCTCCATCCCACAGACAATTTTGAGTTGATCTTATGGGTTGTGAGGTGACGTCAAGAATTACAAAAGCTTAAATGATAAGTGATTGGATGTAAGGCCTAATTTACTGGGCACTCAGATAGTTTTCTGGCTTCTGTACTTTTCTGATCCTCTTTACGAATCTTCCCCACTCCAAGTATTGGAAGATGGGAGGGTTAAGATGATGATGATGAAAGTGTTGTACTGCTTTCCTAGAGGTGTAACATGGAAGACCAAGCAAGAAGTCTTATACAGTGGATTATGGCATTTTAACTGGCTTTAAGTTACCCATTATTATCTCTTTCCCACTCCACTATCTATCCTTTTGGTTTTAACTGATATCTGCCTTGGAGGAAAAGAAAATCATCCATAATCAATACTTCTCTCATTACTGAATTATGGTGTACAGTGTACAGGTAATTACAAAACATTAACTGACCATTTGACGACTCTTCACCAGGACCAACATTTCCTTCCACAACAGTATCGGTTTCAGGTTTGCTGCTGGAACTCACTGAAGAAGAGGACTTCATAGTTTCTGTAAAATTCAACAGCATTATATTGAGGGGCATGAATTATGAAATGAAATAATCTCCATATACTCAAGAAAATTAACCTCTTAACATCATGACATACTGGTATTTTAGTGTTGCTACCATCAGATGACTAATTCAGCTTTGGAGAGAATTTTCCAACTTGTGAGATCAGATATATATAGCCTTCCTTACCCATTCAGTATAAGAGGCTTTTTCTAAACTTAATAAAAATGTCAGGAGATAATTAAACAAAAAATATCACATTGGGCGAAAGATATTAGTCTGCCATTCAGCCAACATTTCTGGCACCCTTGATGATCATCTTGTTGGGCCAAATTTATAATGCATTCAGAGATTAACCCTTTAATACTCAGGACAGCTAATGTTCCAGCTAATACCAGACAATTTTATTCAATTGAGAGTACAGTAGAAATGTCACAGAAGCACATAAGTGTAAACACTGTTTACTCTTAACCCTCTCACTTGATGATCATCTTGTTGGGCCAAATTTATGATGCATTCAGAGATTAACCCTTTAATACTCAGGACAGCTAATGTTTCAGCTAATACCAGACAATTTTATTCAATCGAGAGTAGAAATGTCACAGAAGCACAAAAGTGTAAACTGTTTACTCTTAACCCCCTCACAGTGAAGACAACTCTAGTGTTCTACTGTAGCCAAAACCTGATGATTTTATTAAGCTGTGAGGAAGTCTGGGGAGGCTGAGTATTAACATGTGTAAGTGTAAAACCATTTGTTTATACCAGTATATACTTTTATCTTTGCTCAAAATATCTACCAAACAGTTCAAAATTAAACCAGAGTGAAAAATACGGTAAAAAATAACCAGAAGGTGTACTTTTTATAATAATTCACTGCTGAGCCTTCTTCATCAACCAGAAACTGCAGTGTATGGTACATAGTTAAGTGACACTATGTCACATAATGCTATCTGTGCCACCCAGTAAACTAGTACTGGTATGTCAGTGTTACACAATAAAAGTGGCATCTTATAATTTTAACCTGATTTAAAAAGAGATTACAAAAGTCATCTTGTAACTTAAGCCAAATTAATCAATTTGCCAGATTCATCAGATACTGGTACCTGAAAATCGATGTAGTAGTAGTAGTTGTTCCCTAGGCAGTCTGGCTGAACAGCCCCAAATCCCTAAGGACGGCCACGGCTGAGACCGGGCTTTCCCACAGAGCTTTCAAGGAGTGTATGTTGTGTTGTTGGCATAGGTGATTGTGCATTTGTGCAATGCAGTCTTCCATAATGTGCTTAATAGTATGGGGTGCTGTGTTACATCCCAGACATGCGTCAGTGACAGAGTCATTCAGCCTCTTTTGATAACTTAAGAGGGCTGGATGATGCCCACATCTCAGCCTGGCCATGTGAACCCTGTCCTCACGAGGTAGATAGGATTCAGAAGGGTGGATATCAAGAGGCCGTGCATGCAGCTGTGTGCTGCATTTAAGTGACTGAAGGGAGCGGCAAGTGATCCTGTATGCTCTTATTAGCTACAACATGTATGGTATACCATAACTAAATACTGTAAAGTATAGTAAAAAAAAAGACCTACAGTACATTTTTTATGTTTACTTTTATAGTGTTCTCACAACAAAATTGGCAATACTGGTACCTGTTCTGGAACTGAAATGACACACAAATGTCAGATAAATAGTGTATCATACCAGTACCTTTACTTACCACAACCTACACATCTCCATGCAGCTACTGTACTTAACCTACCAGTACATTTTTATAAATTAAGAACTTTAGGTACCAGTAATCATTTGAAGCTGAGTCTACTGGCAATTTTTTTTTTTCCCTTACATGATAACTCTTATCTAAGAATGAATGAATGAATGAATGAAAACTCTGTTATTACGAATGATATTTCTTGCCCTGGATCTGACATCCTCTGCTGGCATTTGCAGGTAGCTACAGTACTTTATCAAAACTGCAACAGTCCTGCTACACTGCATGACATTTTTTACAAGAAAGGGTCAGTCCTGTACTAAACATCCTTACTGAGAGACTGCTTCACAAGGACTAAGGGCTACCACAACCTAGTACAGGTATTAGCATGATGATAATACATTGGCAGTGATGATGCAATAGCTACTCACTCTTGCAAAGGCTGGTGCAATAATTTCTCTGGCTTCTGGTTAATGCAAAGTATACTGAAATTTAAATTACGATGAAAACATAAAAATCTTACAGTATTCAAACAGAACTGGATTTATTTATTTATTTATTTTTTTTTACTGGTAACATGTTGGAAATAAGATTAGAGAAAAATTTGTACAATACCTAGAACATCATAACATTCTCTGCAACAACCAGCAAGAATTCACACAAGGTACCATAGATCATGCCTTACGAACCTCCTGAGAGCAACGACAGACTGAATTGCCAATGCAGGGTTATCATTTGATGCCATATATTTTAACTTCACCAAAGCATTTGATACAGTGCTAGTACCACATGGGACTTTGGTGCATAAACTCCAAATATGACATCAGTGGACCCCTCCTCGGATGGACTGAAGATTCCTTATCCGAGATACCAGCAGGTCTATATTTGAGGTCATCTTTCAAAATCATCAGTAGTTTCAAGTGGAATAACTCAAAGATCTGTTCTTTGTCCACTCCTTTTCCTAATTGTCACTACTAACCTCCCAGAACACACTCATTCAAACTGCGAGATCTTTGCTGATGACACAAAGATTTACCGTAGGGAAACGTCAACTCTAAGAGATAAACCAGATCCATGAAGATATTAACCGACCTGGTCTGACCTGTGGCTTCTTGAGTTCAGTGTCTTCAAATGTAAAACATGCACTTTGGTAGCCACAACCCAGGGAAAACTTACTCCCTCAAATCTAATCAGATAAATGAAGAATGTACAGAAAAAGATCTGCCCAAGTCTCTGACAACCTCAAATTTTCACACAAAAACCGCACTCAGGATACCATTACTAATTTTGTCTTAATATCATTCCTTTGGAAGAAAATGTTAATACTACGTGGCGCTAGAAATGTGCCGCATTACCATCATTGCACATACTGGAATAAACCTGAACTGTGGCAAAGATGCTGACCTTTTCTTAGGCCGTGGTGGAAGTGGCAGTACGGGCGGCGACACACACTCTTTTGATGGTCTGGGCAGGGTATACCACGAAAATATCCGCTTGTGGGTAGCATTATGATCTCTAATAAATAAATAACTGGGAAGGCAACGTTTACAAAGCTCCCTGTCAATAATAAGCCTTCATAACAAATTCGCTCTTCTCTCTGCACTGTTTTGGTTACGGTTACCTTTACAACTGAATTATTTTTATAAATAATAATTATTCCTTTCATTGATGCTCTAAAAGACACATCAATATTTGGCCGTTATTATCTTGGAGGTAATTTCAAATAAAAGAACCGTATGAGAGGACATGAAAGTTTAAGAGAAATTTCATGCATTTGTAACTTCACAAAAACATTAGACTCGAGTCTTCCGTCCACTGACAGAAAAATTGTCTGGAAGCGAAAAATGATAGGGATGGAATAGTTTTGACAACGGATGCTAAAGTAATTACAGGCATCTAAATGTCCGGTCAACTGAAACTGATGAGAAAAGGACAGCAATTGTACTGGGAATGGAACTGCACGAATAGAAACAGGTAACCTAAAGTCGCCTCCACACCAATATGCTTGCAGGCGCTGGCGATTGCGGATGAGATTTGTGCATCACTGTATCCATAGAAATTATCTCCCGCACCTCTGGCCGTGTCCATTAGGGCTACATGTATAGGTTACGGCTATTGATCTATACACCCAACAGCGTCAGCACTCAGCAAGCATTTAACGCGGACGAGGCATGGATAAACTAAACAATATGGTCTGCTGCTGAAGACATGACCCGCTGAGCGAGTGAATGGTTGAGGGGACTCCTCGACTGGTGCAGTGATTAAGTGAATGAATGTAGGAATGAGGAGAAAGTGAGTCAATGAATGAGAGTGAGTGTGTGAGTGGGGAGTATGAGTCGCTGCTTTAGGGGAGACATTGAGGGGTGGGTGAATGCTCGGGAAGTGAGTGAGTGAGGGAGTAGGGAATGAGCACCAGCGAGTGAGTGAGTGGAGTGACTGACTGAGGGAGTGGGAAATAAGGTAATGGGTAACTGAGTGACGGAGTGAGTGTGTGAATGGGAAATGAGTGAAGAAGTGTGAGTGGGAAACAAGTGAGTGAAATAAGTGGAGAGTGAGGAAAGAGTTAAGTGGAGGTAGAATGAGTGGAGATAGAGTGTGTAGGGGTTAGAGAAGAGGAAATGGATATACAAAGTGATAAAGGAAGGTGTAAGGGGTGATGTGCAGAGTTTTGAGTGGATAGAGTGAGTGAGGGGAGGGAAGGAGTGGAGTTGGTTGGAGCGGGGGGATTTGAGTTGTACTTGTACTGGCGAGTTTTACCTGGAGGGGGAGAGGAGGAGAAGTGAGTGAGAGATTGAAAGGGAAAAAAAGAGTGGGGAGGGAGGATATAGGGGGTAAAGTGGAAGGAAATACGTTGAGAAAAACTGAAAAAAAAAAAAATGGGAAAGGGAAGGATGTTGGGGGGAGAGTGGTGGTACTGTGAGCTATGAAGTGGAGAGAATGGGGGGGGGGGGGGGAGGGGGGGGGGGGGGGGGTAGGGAAGTAAGAGGTGGAAGCGGAAAATGGGGGAAAGGGTGAAAGTAGGGAACAGGAAGGTGGGCAGCCAGGATTTCAGTATGGGGCTCTAAATTTTGGTTGTCATTTTGCTTGGGATACAGGTGCTTGGAAAGTACTAGAACAGTGTCGAGATCAATAAGAAATGTATCAAGAGTTAAATGGTAGACAGTCACCTAGGACACAATCATTTATACTTGAACAAATAAATGAAAATATAAATTACTGTACTGTACATGGTAATCTTCCAGGAGGCATGAGGGGATGAAAGGGGGAAGGAAGATGAGGAAAAGAAGTGAAAAGAGTACAAATGTGGGGGAACAAGAAGAAGAGGGGGAGAAATGAGGAAAGCATGACAGGCTGACAAGGGATGCTGAAAGAGGATGAAAAAATGAGTGAAGGGAAAAGAGGAGAATACTGAGTCAAGAAAAAGGGATGAAAGGTGAAATGAGAGATGGAAAAGTGATGGAGGGGAGTCAGGTGTAGAATGTGAGTAGAAATGAGATGAAATGAGGAGAAAGGACTTCAAATTTGTCTGTTATTTCCGCTTGGGTCAAAAACAATGTTGCACTTTTACTGTCTGAAAAACTTAATTCCACCACCTCTCTACTGAGCAGTCTTCCACATGACCTTCTACAACACACTAGTCCTGCATCAACAGATATCTTTGGTATTTCTTCTTCTTGTGACCTATCCTGGATAGATCATATTACTGGTACTTCCCTTACGTTGTAACTTAATGATCTGGCTCTATGCATTCTTTAACCCCAATCAATTGCTGACCCACCTAGTTGAATGCCATAACCCCCTTGACCACCTTCCATCCACTTGTTTGACACTTGATACTATACATGGTTACCATCTTATGTAATAAATTGTTTCCAGGGTTCGTAAGTCACAGGAAGCCATTTGGCTTGCCTCTTAATGTAGTGTAGTAATCTAAAATAACACTACACTGAGTTAATGAATGGGGTATATCTGAAATGCATACACATTCTGAGCACTTGATTTCTGCACAGATTTGTTGAATTATATAAATACATCACTGAGAACCTTTTCTCCAGTTTTACCCAGGGTTGCATACCAGGAAATACCGTGTGTGTAGAACTAGGCTGGTAAACTGAGAAAGATGAAGAGAAAGGTAGCTGTAGGCCATGGACACTTAGACTAAAGGATAGTGCACTAGCCACTGCTTCCTCAATGAAGCTATGCTTTCATTTATGAATTCTAGCACATTTAAGGTGCACTGCTAGTTGAGTGAAAATTGTGCAACCATGAATACCAACCCACGGATTGAGAAAAAGGAAAGGCAGACATCCTCCTCATCATCCTGACCTCTTTTCCCACTCAAAGATGGGGTGAGGTAGGATCAAGAAAGCAAGAAAAAAACTGAGGGAGAAATAACCACAGTTTCCCTAAATGGACCATCCTCTCATTCACTCACTATTCAAGCTGGCAGAATCTTGATTCCACCTCACAGGCATTACCACTGACATACAGTATATGCACTGCAAAATGATGATGAAAATGTAAATTAATCAGTCAAACATCTCCAACACCTTGATCCCTCCTTAGACTCCACACAACACAATATACCTTTCACTGTAAAAGTACAACTGAATGGCTTTTCTGCATATCATTTGACCCTCATCCACCTCCATACCTAATGCTCATCCAAGTTAACTTGCCAGAGAGGTTCTTAACTGTGCAACCTACTTTTTGCTGTTCAATGGCAGAACAAAGCAATACTACATTTCTACATCCTTCCCACAAGACTTCTTCGAGACTACAATCATACTGTACTATCAGTCTATTACAGCAGAGCATTCAGATGGGGATGACAATTTTTGGAATGTGAACAAATTAGGTTTCCATCTACTCTCACTCAGCTTCTTGATCTGTGAATAAAGGGTAAAGTTAAATCATCATCCCTGTCCCACCATATATGTATATTTCTGTACATACCTACACATTCATCAATTACAGTTAAATTTTTGACCAAAATAACAACATACACACACAAATCTGGAATGCTTCTCAGTTTTGTGTTTTTTTTTTAATTATTATTATTTTTTTAATATGTAGGGATAAATCAGTGCTGCAGGAATGGAAACTATTCAGCTTACAGTGGGTTTAATACTGAATCGTGTGCCTTAACAAATGTTCAACCCATCCACAACTCTAGCTTAGCTCAAATACATCATCAGCACCTTAAGCATTCACAATAGTAAGAAAAAATATCTCCTGTCACTTCATGTTTGGTGAAAATGCACCTTTATTAAAAATTCAGTTATGCCCCACATGTATATGAAAGTATGGTGGTGGCCATTTTTGTTACAACAGTAAGCAATATATTAATTTTGCCAGTATTTTCCCTGCTGTACAGTCTGAAAAGTTCCAATGCTGCAAAACTGAAACCTTTACAAAAATGCAGTTATTGTTCATTTCATAAATACATGAATTTAGGTAAAAATGAATTCAATGAGAATGAAAACTTACTACAATATACACAAAACACTTTTTACATGTGCTTTTATTGTGGCAATCTAGTAACCTGACCAAAGTTAAGTTGTAATTAAGAAACAGTGAATTAAGTACAAGAATTACTTCCCATATTATAAAGACAAACACTGTATATGAGGAACTCCCAGTCAGACCTGCTTGCTAAGTGCCATGTCTGCTATTAATATTATTCATGATAACAAATGGCTTCCATTACCTATCATCACCATATACATACAAAAACATGACATGACATTAAAATGACCACTTAGTGAGTTATAGTAATTCAAATACCTGTAGTACAGTATATTTAAACTCTGAAAAATTATCTTTTATTTCTGGTACTTGGCAAGTTATGAATGGTAGCACTTATCTATCTTATATATATATATATATATATAATTTAAATATATATATATATATATATATAATCTATTTGTGTGTTTGTGTGTGAATATTTCCTGACAGGTAAGTAATAACAATAATTTAACACCATTCACATATTATGTACAACAAGATAGCTTCTAATAATAATCCATTCATCCATCCTATACAGCATTACATATAACATTTATGACTATCATACTTACCTAAATCCTAGGCCTAAGCCTCTTACTGATATACAGTAGTCATTAATGAATGATCTCATCACCTTGTTCTTTTTTTCCCACCTACAAATGGGGTGAGGTTGGATCCAGAAACCGCATATGGGAAGAGGAATCACAAAAACGGGAGTATTATCAGCAAGCATAACCAATGAAATGGACAAAACAATAATTTACTGGGTTTACATCATTCAAGCCCCTGTAATCCTGGCTTCACAAATTTCTAGGTATTTTCCTTTACAGATACCAGAATATTAACTTTCACATCAAAAAAGGTGACAAATCCTTGTCGTGTACAACACCATACATAATTCATTCAATCAGTTCATATCAAATACTGTAATGTACCTCTCAAACAATGACAGAAAGGTGCTCAATTTCAATGTATTTTATTTTCTATATAGCTAAACTCATCCTTGCATGTTTGTAACAAATTATTACTGTACATTATAATACAAAAGAAAAGCTTGTATACCTACTAACATAAAATAATTTTCATGGCTAGACTGTCCACCTACTGTGTATTCTTTTCTAAACGCCAGTACTGTCATCTAAATGAATATACAAGCATTTCTTTTATTCTTCCACCATTTTTTTTTTATCAATCAGAAATTTTAAGCACATTATCTAACTGAATATACTGTACAAACATTTCTTTTACTTCCGAAGCACTTTTTAAAATATACCTCAGAAATTCTATTCATATAACAGAATAAATGAAAGCCGGCTGATATGCGCCCAATCTTTCCCTCTTCAGTTTTCTAAGAATCAGTCATTACCAATTCTTCATAGTTCCTCCTTCTAAGCAATTTATTATGCATAATATAGGCACATCACAACCTACTACTGAATGTTATATACTGTACAGTATATCTTTGTAATACTGACATAATTTACATTAATAACATGAGGATAGTGACCTGTAATGCGCAGAATAAATCACCAAGGAAGAAGCGTTCTGAAATCTGTGAGTCACTTATATGACTCTAGAACCTAAGTAAACAGTCCTTAACTCAAAGCCACATTTAAAAGTTTAATTTTGACTGATCCCAGATTTGTTTTTTTCATTTCACCAGAAGGAAATCCAACACAGCTAGAAATAAAAAGAGAGTGAGAGTCATCAAGGAACTGCTGGTCCCTCTTTACTGTGGTTTACCGTATTCCAGCTCTCAGACAATTTTACTCACTTCAGGGAAGACCTCTTGGGCTGAAGAGGCCAATTAGTGCAACATCTAAGCCATCAAATGCAAAGTCTATCTGAAGCTTAAAGATCAGGATAAAGCAAAAATTTAATGAAAAAGGCATACCCAGCTTCAGTGGGATAATGTTCTATGGCAACATCCTAAAAGGCCTCTAACCACTTCACTCCAATGACAGTTTCTGTTTCTGCTTCCTTCAGACAATTTTACACATCAGGAGAAACTTTTCAAACAACAGGATACATACAGCTTTCCAAAGTGGAGGAGTTACATATACCATTCATTATATCCTTCATAACTATGAGATCCTTCCATATGAATGAAGTTATCTGGTGGATGTCTGAATAAAAACACACAATTGTTGGAAGGGGGTTGAGGGCTGCAAAGAGGCAATCTGACACAAAATACAGTATCTCTATTCTGTCAACAATACCATTCTTTGCCCTTCTCAGAAAAGTTGTTTGTGCATCGACATATTATTCAAATACAGTACCTTGCAACTGTTTTAGTACAATATTAATGTGGTTAATAATAACAATAATAAAAAAAAAAAGTTATTTCATATTTAGGCTATTCCAATGTTTCATTTATCAACCACCCTAAAATAAAAAAAATAAAAAAAATAAAATAATAATAATAATAATAAAATAATAAGAGTAATACCAATAATAATCTGGCTTTCTTAGACAGATATATATCAAAATAATGTTTTCACATAACATAACAATGTAGAATGAGGTCAGATTCCATAACAAAATATCCAATGTAGTTACCGGGTGCCAGATCAGATGATAATGAATCACCCCTTTGCAGACAGACAACCAGGATATGGGTTTCTACCTGAATCATAAGAAAAAGTTAACCATGACAAATTTTTCAGCACAGTTTGGAATGCAAGCATGCACACACTCTACTCAGCAGATGTGGGCACCATAATGGCCTGTCCTTTGGGGTCGTCAAAGCGATCCATGGTCTTAATGTTGCTCAGCATGTACATTCCCACAGAGAGGATAGTGACCAAGAGCAGTGTGACCAGAAGGCTGGCCCAGATGGGTACAGTGAAGAAACCAATGCAGTCCCAAGCGTTGCTGAACTTCCTCAGATCCTTGGCAAATGGTTCCATCTGCAACAAATATCGTACATTAATAAAATTTAGCTCTGGCTTTTCATAGCCCACAAACACTTGCAAATCACGATTTCTGCTTACCCTCTGATCCATACTTGGCCAGAAGACAAAGCTAGAATTTCACAGTACCCCAGGGCTCTGTCTTGGCCCCAGTAATGTTTCTGATATATGTAAATGATTTGCCAGAGGGTTTGAATAGTTACATGAGTATGTTTGCAGATGATGCTAAAATTATGAAACATATTAAATGTATTGATAGTTGTAAAGAACTGCAAGAGGACTTGGACAAAATACACAGCTGGAGCCAGACTTGGAAAATGGACTTCAATGGCAATAAGTGTCATGTATTAGAAATGGGTATAAGTGAAAGAAGACCACACTGGACATATAAAATGGGCAATGAGATGATTAGTAAAAGAAAGGATGAGAAAGATTTGGGAGTGATTATTCGGGATGACTTGTCACCAGAAAAGCATATAAACAAAATTATTGGGGGAACTTATGGATTACTGACCAACATGAGAGTGGCTTTTAATTATATGGATGAGGAAATGTTGAGGGAGTTGATAGTGACCATGATAAGACCAAGACTAGAGTATGCGGTGGTGGTATGGTCACCTCATTTGAAGAAGCATATTTATAAACTAGAAAGGGTCCAACGGATGGCAACGAAGATAATACCGTGTTTAAGGGAACTCACCTACGAGGAGAGATTGGAAAAACTGAAGTTACCAACATTGCGCGAGAGAAGGGAAAGAGGTGACTTGATCACGATATTTAGAAATGTAAGAGAATTGGAAAGGGTGGATAGAGAGGATCTTTTTGTGTTGGATGATGGAAGAACAAGAGGTCATGGCTTCAAGTTGAGGAAAAGTAGATGTCTTAATGATCTCAAAAAGTTCAGTTTCCTGAATAGAAGCATAAGTATTTGGAATGACTTAGACGAAGAGGTGGTGCAGGCGAAAAACATTCATGTATTTAAAACTAGATTAGATGAATGTAGATATGGAGACGGGACAATACGAGCTTAGCTCAATTCCTGTATACTACAAATAGGTAAATACAAATAGGTAAATACAGCAAAACAAATACCTGTTGTCCAGTGATATAGGATGATGCTTCAAAGCTTTGCTGGACTGAATGAAGAGCATTTCCCAATGACACTGTTACTTAAAAAAAATAATAATAATAATAATAATTAAAAAAACAATAAAAAAATAAAGGCCGGAAATCCTTTCTTTTCTGCCAGGGAGAGGATTACACTGCGAGCAGAAACTATGACCCACAACTGTATGTGGTTTTGTCATATCTATGTTACAGATTCAGTTATCTACAGGAAAAGAGGAGTGCTGCTCATGATATGCACCAGGAACTAGTCTGATCATTTTAATCTGTTGGTGTTGTTGTAATCCCAGGCTCATCTAGACATGAACTCAGTGGACTGCCAGAAACTGGCCACTTCCAGTCAAATGGCTACCATCAAACTGGAAAGGAACAATTATTAAGTACTGTCCTGATGAAAATGTACCTACCTGAATACCATCGAGAACCAATTCAGAAATAACGCCATTGGTTTCATTACTCCTCAGGTAGATCTTCTGAGTGCAGGAGTAAGACAAGCCCAGTGGAATTCCAGAGATGTCAGGTGAAACAAGCTGCAAAATGTCAAACATTAATAAATAATCATGCAGGCATGCACACATCCACACCCACACCCACATTTGAAAGAGTACTGGATCAAAGACTTTTATGGAGACTGTACCATCAAGGAGGAGTCCAGGGCAACCTGCACTGTTGGATGCAAGATTTTCTCAGAAAAAGGGAAATGGGAACAGTACTAACAGGAAATTAATCATCATGGAGGGAAGTGACTAGTAGAGTCCACAGGGCTCAGTGCTGGCACCAATATGTTTATAGTACATATAAATGACAGACAGTAACATTGGAAATGGAAGCTATCTAAATTTGGTTGCTGATGATGCAAAAATACAAAGGAAAATTACTAACACAGCTTTTTGCAGAAAGCTACAAGAAGAATTAAATAAGCTTCATGAATGGAGCAATAAATGGCAAATGGAATTTAATGTGGACAAGTGTCATGTAAAGGAAATTCAGTTTCCCAAATAGGGCAGTTCATCAGTGGAATGCACTACCAAATGAAATAGTGTGTGCCAAAACTATTCACCGATCATGAACCATTCACTTAGATGCCCATTTACCCTTACACATACTTCACTACCATCATAAATACTCCTGACACCACCTAGCAGCTTACCATCACACCGTACATGTGCAAAACCTTCCACAATCCTTCTCCTTGTTGTATGCTTTTTCCAGATCCATGAATGTCATGAACACCTTATATATTTTGGATATAATTTCTGCAGCCCTGTCAATTTTGCATTCAGGGGTTTATTAAGAATGTATCTAACCCCTCCAGTGAAGATTCTATCCTTAGCTGAATAAAATAATCAGGAGATGGCGAGAACAACATTAAACAGATGTCGCTAATCTCAATGTGTTCCAGTTGTTGTTGCCCATGATTCACCAGGACATTAACCCAGTGGAGCGCAAGAAAACGGCCACTTCCCAGAGACTTTTTCTTGAGCTTACGAAGGACTGTCTGTGCTGTGTGAGTGTGGTGAATGAAATGAGTGTGTTATGGTGTGTGCGTTGAAGGCAGTTAGTGTGCTGTGGTGTGTGGAGTGAATAAAGTTACTGTGTTGTGGTGTGTGTGGTGAATGAAGTGTGTTGTGGTGTGTGGTGAATGAAGTGTGTTGTGGTGTGTGTGGTGAATGAAGTGTGTTGCAGTGTGTGTGGTGAGTGACATGTGTTGTGGTGTGTGTGGTGAAAGAAGTGTATTGTGGTGTGTGTGGTGAATGAAGTGTGTTGTGGTGTGTGTGGCAAATGAAGTGAGTGTGCTGTGGCATGTGTGGTGAATGAAGTAAGTGTGTTGTGGTGTGTGGGTCTGCATTAGAATGAGGGCACACTGGATTATCTGTGAGTTCTGGTACTGAAGTAGAGACGGTAATATCAAATAATACAAACCCCATAAACAGTGGTGGTGACATTAACGAAGCTCTTAACATGCGAGAATTCCCACTCCAGATTCTTCTTATAGAAGACGAATCTGGAAATGTACATCAAGGACCAGTTATTACACACATGTAAACTGAAAAACGGTTGTTTAAGTTATATAACTATCTGGTTTATAAATATTCCAACCCCCCCTCCAAAATATATACTGTATATATATACAGTATATATAATTTTTTTGTCCCATCAAGAACATAGCGGCACAAGGCTAAGCTACTTGGTCTCGATTTTTAAGAAGGGAAAGACCATCGACTAACATCACTTGAGCAATAAAACTCAACCATCCCTTGGATGTAAACCCTTTCAGACCCCATCCTCTTGGAGTGCCTTAACCCACTAGACCACCAGGCATCATTTAGTGACATTACTCAACTTGAAATTATACAATACAATCACTCCTCACTTAAAAATCAAGGATGTATGAAGGCAAAGGAATATTTGAGGAGAAATAACTTTCAGTGATATATACATCTAATTCATGACTATGGGGCTAAAATGACAAACAGCAAAAAAATAAATATGTAAATAAAGTAAAAAAACTTAAGTTTCTGAATTTAAACTACTATGTTATAAATGATATGTAACTTTAAGTGAAAAAATAAGGGTTAATTTATTAGAAACTGAATAATACAACAACAGTGAGTAAATCATCTTTAAATACGAACTAACTGTACTACCATTTACTGTACCGAAGACCTGCTGTTTAAGTGACATTACCTGTACTCAACTTCATATTACTGTATATACTACTATATTTCTAAATGCCCGAAAAACTTTAGGGAGTGTACTATACAGCGATACACAAAAGTAAATATGAGTTATGGAACTCCTGCAGAGCATTATTGTTAAAAATCGAGAGATGGGGAAAACAATACTTGAAAACTAATACGTACTCAAATGAGGCTTTGGCATGAAGTTCGTCGCCTATAGTAATGTCAGTGTACTTGACATTGATGGTAGCACGCGTAGTGCAGTCTCCAGTTCCATTTGCTGATGCCCTGGACTCATCAATAATGTCAGTTTTGAATGGTGTGCTGTAAAGAGAAAGTTAATTAGTGATTACATTTGCTTCATAACAACAATAACAATAATACAGTATGATGAAACACTGTATAAATACACTACCACACACACTGTAATAGGTCAGGGTGTGTGGATCCCAGAGTAATGTCATAATTATATGATGGCCAATAATCTTTAAGACCTACAGTAGTAAGCTGGGTTTGAAACCTACAGAAGACAGTGCTTTTCAGTACAATGTTAAGATGATACATCGCATACCAGTACAGAAAAAAGTACTACAGCTCATGACACATTCAACCACAAGGAATATATAGAAATTTATTAGGCATATACTACTGGTAAACACTGTCCAGGAATACCACAAGGGCTCCGTATAGCAGTTTCCTATTAACCTTCTGACACTTTAGGTATTTTATGCTGGGTATTAAGGCCAGACTTCATTATAAGTCAGGGATGTGTTGTAAAATATCACAACTTAACTAGAGAAGTAGTTAGTAGTAGTCATAGTAGTAGTAACCTGAGGTTCATGTAAAATGTCAACCCAGTGGACTGCTAACTGGAGATGACCTTTCTGCAATCCACCATCCACCTTTTGGTGGACAAGGAAGTGGCTGAAGGACATAGGCCTATGTGAAACCAGGCTCTTGGGTCACCCAGTTAACTCGATGCCACTGCAAGAAGGCATCCCTCTTCCTCTCCAGTAAACTGACTGATCAGGTTTATGGGCAAAAATTGCTAATAATTTATTATTTTGCAAATGATGGAGGACTTGATGCCAAAGAATAATATCCTGTATATCAAAATGGTGTTTATACAACGAATGACTTGAACAGTCTCATCTGTGCTAAATAAAATCAACCAATGGTGCAAGAATAAGAAACACACCTATTTATTTTTATTTTTTTTAATGAAAGGAAGAAGGAACCAAAGGCCACAAGCCCACAAACCATTCCTTCCAAGGAAAAAGTAAAAACAATAGAAAAGTGAGCCAAATTCAAGATCCGTTCATTTTGAGATACCAGGACACACTGCGTTTGAAAGACTGGAGATCATCGGAAGTAGGAAATACAGACAGAGGGAGACAGTTCCAGAGTTGACCTGTTGCATAAATGAAGGAGAGGGAGTAACAGTTAACTCTTGCATTAGAGAGTTTGACAGAAAGGGGATGAGAGTTTGTTGCTAGACGGGCGCTAAGCAGCCATCGTGTACAGAAGCAAGCAGACAGTTCAGAGGAGCAGTGACCATTGATGTAGCGAAAGAAACGGGATAAAGATGCAACAGTGCGGTAAAGAGACAGAGGCTGAAAGGGGCCAGTATGAGGAGGAGAGTTAATGTGATGAAAAACCTCTGACTCCATCCTTTTGAGAAGAGCTGCATGTGGGAAGCCTCACCACACATGAGAGGTGCACTCTACACAGGGGCAAATAAAACCCATGTGTAAAGTCAACAACTGTGCAGGGGTAAAGAAGGTACGGAGTCGGCTTAGCACACCCAATCTCTTGGAAGCAGATTTTACAAGAGATGTATTATGATCTTTCCAAGATAAGTCCCAAGTGAATGAAACCCCAAGTATGTTTAAGGATAATGCAGGATTGAGCTGGATATTACTAAACATGCGTGGGCACCCCTGTGGAATATTCTGTCGAGTTGATAGGTGTAAGAACTGAGTCTTTGATACATTAAAAACACCAAGATTACTTTTACCACAGACAGAGATAAGAGCTAAGTCAGACATTATGTGTGCCATAGCCTCATCCCTTGTTTGTTGAAGCAACTGCTGAGAAGGACGTTGTGGGAACCGAATGGAAAGGTGAAGGGTGGAATCATCAGTGTATGGGTGGATAGGGTTAAATGTACAGCTTAGAAGGTCACTGATGAATAAAAGGAAGAGAGTCAGTGACAGGAGAGAGCCCTGAGAAACACCATTGTTGATTGATCTATGAGAAGAATGGTGGCCATCTACAACAGCAACTACAGACCTGAAAGAGATAAGCCTCAATATTCCAAATGAACACCTTTACATATTACGGTGTAGTGGTAGGTGGGGGCACTCACAATCCACTCACTTGATGTAGAGCTGCTCTCAGGTGCCTGTACACCAGGAAACCATTTACTATGCTGGGTGGTAACCATATAACCAAATTTTGGTGCCTGGTGGTTTAGTGGGTTATTAGGGCACTCCAATCGGATTGAGCCGGTGCAGGTTTATATCCAAGAGATGGTTGGGATTTATTGCTCACGTAATGCCACTCAGGGATGAGTGAGGCTGGTCACTCTCATCTTAAACGTCAGGACCAACTTGCCTAGCCCCGGGCTCCTACACTCCTTATGGGGCAACACTGGATAAGGTCATGATGATGATGATGATGATGATGAAGTAATCTGCCATCACAAATTGACCCCTTCAATCCAGCAATGTGGCTTGTTCGAGTCTCCCTATCTCCAGACAGTTTTATTTCTTTTGGACTGACTTTTCAAACTGCATAGGTTATGTATAGCCGTCACAAACCTAGACTCTCACTACAAGAGATTTCTCAAAGGTGAATAAAATTGGCTGAAGGTGGCAAAAATAACAAAAATATGACACCACTGGAGTGAAAATGTTGAAAGAGTGTACTATATTGCAACAGCCTATAACCTGGATACACTTAGTTCTCATTTAAAGTGACCTTTCTTTCACGTCTTTCTCATTAATAAGTCCTCAGTAAATCAGAGAAAAAAATGGTGAGTGAATGAGAGTGTGGCTTATTAACTGGGTAAACTTTGGTTAATATAGTATCTCTTTCTTTTTATTTCTGGCTCTGGACCCCATCTCACCCCACCTTGGAATGGGAAAGGAGGTCTGGATGATGATGATGATGACTGCTTATTAAAGTTTCATTGTTGCCTATCAAGCTGGCATACCAGATTCACCAATTTACAGCACAATACCAACAGTACATAAAAAGCTGTGACATACTGGAACATATCCCATACAAATAATGAGGACTGCCCCAAGACAACACCAGAGATGGACATGAGAAGGTTAAATCATTCCAGAGTCAGATTCCCCTAAATATGAAAGAAGGTGTATAACTCACTCAGTAACATTGTCTTTGTAGTAGTTGAGTGTCATATTTGTGCGCAGGTACAGAATTGTGCAGTTTACAAAATGAAAGCCAACAGGCCAGTCGTCATAAAATGCCTTCAGGGAGCGTGATACACGGACTCGGATTCTATCCTCGTACTGCTCGCTATGCTCCTCCTGTGGAATATAAAGATCGTGGGTACAGTATATAACCAACTCCTTACTGTAATTTACATCTTGATTTGCAGGAAGACCAAGAGACATGGCAGGTTTGTGCACCCTCCCTTCTTTGTCCATGCTACAGAAACATAACATGGCTCATGATAATTTCCCCTGGGTAACTTAAACCAGACAATGGAAAATTTTATTCTCCTTGTCCTTCCTGTACATAAGAGTTACAATGGGAAAATAATTGTGTCTGTTGGAGAGTCTGGGAGGTGGTAGGTGGGGGCACTCACCATCCACACTCGATGTAGTGCTGCTTTGGGTGTCTGCCCTTTCCTCTCTTGCTTCCTTCCTCCTGTCTTTCTTTCCTTCATTTTTCCCTCTTCCCTCTGCCTATGGGTGATTTTACACTCCCTTTTGTCTTTTTTTCCTTTGTTCTTTCCTCTTCCTTCTCCCTATGGGTGACTACACTGAGTGACAAGCCAAATGGTTTCCTGTACACCAGGAAACCATTTACTACGCCAGGTGGTAACCATATAACCAAATTATGGTGCCTGGTGGTTTAGTGGGTAATTAAGGTGCTCCAATTGGATTAAGCCTGTGCAAGGGTTGTTGAGGTTTATTGCTCACATAATGCCTCTCAGGGATGAGTGAGGCTGGTCACTCTCATCTTAAATGTCAGGACCAACGTGCCTTATGGGGCAACATAGGATTGGATGATGAATGCATGGATGGATGGATGGAGAGTCTGGGCCTATTTTATCACCAGCTATTTCTTTAACCCTCCATGCCATTGGTGTATTTATTTATTTATTTATTCATTTTTTTATATTCTTGCTATTTCCAGACAATTTTATTCAGCTTTGGAGAAGACCATGTTGTGAGGGGATAAATGAAGACTACATCTAGCTTCTGTGGTTCAAAAATTCTCTCCTATACTCAAAATAGTCTGGAAATGAGAAGAATGCACCAAAAATAATAACAATAATAATCTATGATAACAATTTCATTCATTCATTCATCATCTAATCCTATGTTGCCCCATGAGAAGAGTATGAGCCCAGGGTTTGGCAAGTTGGTCCTGACATTTAAGATGAGAGTGACCAGCCTCACTCATCCTGGAGTGGCATTACATGAGCAATAAACCCCAACCACTCTTTGAATATATTCCTTCACAGGCTCTATCCAATTGCAGCACCTTAATTACCCACTGAACTATAATTAATAATAATGATAATAACTATACAGTAATTAACTTTAATAAGGAAAGTCTGTGAACACCAGAATCGAAATGTGTACTGAGTGTACTGAGATGGTATGGTCAGGCGGAGAGAATGGATAACAACAAAGTGGTGAAAAAAGTATATGTGAGCGAATATGAAGGAGGGAGGAGGCGAGGCAGGCCAAGAAGAAGGTGGAGAGATATGGTGGATGAATGTGTGAGGAAGAGAGGTATGGAAGTCAGTGAGGCTAGGGGACTGACAAGACATCGATCTGGCTGGATGAATGTTGTGAGAGGAAGTGCATGATCAGGGATTTGGCACCCCTTCTAACGTGACAGTGTTTAGACTGACTCTGTTAGATAAGCTTATGTGAAGCTACAGAATATGGTGAAAGTTAATTGGCGTATCAGACACAGCCAGGATTCTGGGGGGCTTGAATGATGAATGAATGGAAACGTGGCCCATTAGACTGGGCAAACTTGGGCTGTCTGGATGTTGCTACTCATCACCCTGCCTTGGTTTGGGAAAAAGAGGTCTGGATGATGGTGATGATAATGATATAAAATAATAATAATCATAATAAGTTACTGGATTCAAGGGGGCAATGGAAGAACATGTTAAAAGAGGCACATCAGATTACTCTCATTTTAAATGTCAGGACCAACTTGCCTAGCCCCAGGCTCCTAAGGTCCTCATGGGGCAACATAGGATTGGATAATGGCTGAAGTATCAGAAGGTGAGATTCTTGAGGATTCTATTTGCTTATATGGGGAACTATTAATAAACTACCCTACTCAATATTTACAATAAACAGGTCTCCATAGCAGTAAATCATCACTGGAGATTACATTGCTGAGTCATGTTTTTCACCAACATTCATGATTGGAGTTGAAGTGTTTGGCAGCTGCATGAATAAAAGTACAGCAATTCCTCGGTTAACACGCTTTCACTTAACCCACTTTCACTATAATGCTGTTAATTAACATGGTAACACTTCATTTAACACACTTTTATTCACTATTAGGTGGTCCAGGATGTAAAGTGAAGGAGCAGATTTACAACAATTCATACTAGGACAAATTTAAGTATATCACTATTTCTTTAACTTACTTGTAGGCTTTCATATTTAGAACTTACTAATACACCCTGCCAAGACATACGGTAAAATCCATTCTGACAATTATCTGCAGCCTTGATTGTAATTTTGTTTAAATTACCTGAGAATGTAAACATCTTTGTCTCAATACCATACATCCATCTCTCTACATGATATTCAATTAACACAGTAGTTTTACTGCATTAGGAACATATATATTGTGTTAAGTCAGTAATTATTGTACAAATAAGCAATCTGAAATACAACCTTTGCTTAAGAAAGATATGAATATGGAATGGTGAAATGAAGTGCGATGTTAGGGAGAGGTCACAGGCGGGAAAGGTAAAATAAAATACTGTACAGTACTTTGCACACTCTAAAGGAGAGGATAGTTAGCCTTGAAGTGAAGAGGACTCTACAAAAAATGAGCTATTTTCTAATCATCGTCATCATCTAGACTGTTTTCTAATGTTCTCATACCAACTGTAACTGACAAAAAACTCTAAAGGATGCAACAGGCACTACATTTACTTCTTTTTTCTGTTCTTTTTATTTCCAATATTGCAGGCATAAAGTGATAACCAGAAGTTTTGTTGTGTGTAATTTCGTGATTCTAAAATACAAGAGAGTACGACTCACCACTGACGGTTTCAGGCCAGTAAAGATGACAGTGAATTCTCTCTTTTCTCCAACCTTTGAGATCACATTCTGCATCACTTCATCTGAAACACATGATACAGATCTTACAAATTATATACAGATTATGTCTTGGCAATCGATCATAAAGTTTGAGAACTTTTCTCACAGCAATATCGCAATCTTCTTTGCTCTTATTCATTAACCTCAGACTTTCTCCTCCTTACATTCCCTAAAACTTCTCTCAGCTTATTTCACATATTGTCATTAATTCCATTTGCTCTCAATAAAATTCATACTGTCCCCATACCTTTTCCCATCGTTACATTCACACATTTTCAAGCATCTACGTCTGAGCCTCTCAAAACTTCTCTTCTAGCTTGGTCACTTATTTCTTTCTTTCTGGAAAGTTCACAATACAAAGGAAGGCGTTTCCAACCCCCTCCTTCACTCTCTATTAGCTACCTCTAAGATACACAGTATATCTAT
The DNA here is from genome assembly GCA_018397915.1 of Birgus latro. Lineage (NCBI taxonomy): Eukaryota > Metazoa > Arthropoda > Malacostraca > Decapoda > Coenobitidae > Birgus > Birgus latro. The sequence continues at coordinate 25,340 of JAGKTI010010704.1, forward strand.
GTGGGCAGTTATTCTTATCTCGAATTCCCAGGGAATAGACTATAATTGTTAAGATGAGGTATATTTGGCAAGTCACAGCCCAAATATTGTGTTAATGTGGTAGTCTCCCCTATGAGGATGCTGTTCATGGCCAGTTATAAGGCTTTTGGCCCCACACCACTCCCATAATGGTACCTTCCACAGACAGTGGTAACTATCCACCTCCTATTTATAATGTTTGTTTTCAAAATAGCTTCTTGTAAACTGAAATGTTACAGCCATTAAATTTAACTAACTAGTCTGCTAATTTTATTTACAGAAAACCTGATTTCTGAAAAAGCTCGTGGCTGTACATGGCTCTAGTTTGACATAATCCAGATAACACAGGGTGTCACTATACCTGCTTTCTGGAGTGCCCTTCGACGACTGGGGTTGGTTAGTGTTGTGGGCAGCTTCACTACCACCAGGTTGCTGTCTTGTTGTTTCAAATCCAGACCTGCCGCTGGTACACCAGGCTCCAGCACTACAACCTGCACACCATATACAATACACAGAACACCAAACAGAATAATGTATACAGTAACCATAGCTGTTGTCTTAAGTCCATATGAAATACGAGACCAGTGGACTGCAGGCAAGATCTGGCCATTTTCAGCAGTCTACCCTCTTTTCAAGGGAAAGAGTGGGAGTTGAGGGATATTTATACAATGGGGCAGAAGAGTCACTTAAGTTAAATCGGAACCACCAAATAAAGGCATCCCTCTCCAGGGCAAGAATATACAGCGAGTCCTTGTTATGTAGTGGTAATGTACTCCAAAATATCACAATTACTAAATGGTGGATACCGACAAATCTGATTTACAGATAACAATGGAACTTTGGTATGCAGTTTTTCTAAGTTACTATGGAGGGGGGAGGGGGAAGTGACAAATCCTGAGGGCTTTCTGATACAAAGCTTTGGGTAAAAAAAAAAAAAAAAAAAAGTGAAGAATGACAGGACGTGCAAGACTGGATAAAATCTTCACTCCCACCTGTCTTTCAAATGGCACAATCTAATGGCAAAATGATTAAAAGATGTTATTCTGCACTATTCCAATTATAAACTCACTACATAATTCTGCATTTTGTCATAAACTATTTGTTGCACTTTATCTGGCACCTTTCGAATGATAAATTTCTCAGAATAACACACAGTACAACCAAACTGAGTTCTGGTGAGCAACAGCAAAATAAAAATTGATTATAGATGGTTTATTTTCATTTGATGGAACTGGCCCACTTGCTAAAACTGGAATACAGTACCATAATTAGTTGTGATATTCGAAGTGCCTCAATTATGAAGTGTGAATGAATCTCTTTGGTTACTAGTTAAATGAATCTCCCAGCTAACTACACCTGACCATCAATCAACCTGAAAGGGGTTAGAGGTTTCCGAAGAAAACACATTAACACACAGACAAGAATGTACACACATTGTATCCATGTGAAGGGAGATCATGGGCCAGGTGTGCAGCATTTTCCACATTAGGAAGGTAGAGTGCATGGCTCTTCTCCATCCACTGCCTCACATGCTGGAATTCCGATGCATGACTTGACAGATCTTCTATACTCAGCTGGAAAAGAGGAGAAATGTCAGACATCTTTTTTTTTTTTTTTTTTTTTTTACAACAAACACTTTTTTGGAAAAAAAATGGGAAAATTTTCCCTTTCCCCCCCACCCCCCCCCCCCCCAAAAAAAAACTGCTTCCCAGACAACAAGCATTAATAAATGGGAACACAGTATCTTCTTCTAGGATTCAAACTGCCAGACTCTTAACTATGTTGGAATGATGCCATATTTATTCTAGCAACTGCTGGATTATTTTACTTAACTTGGGAAAGACCCTCCTTGGGAAGGGGGATGAAATCACAACAGTTTAACAAAATAATTCCAACAGTTATTTTTCATACTGAACAGAAACTCCCAATAAACTTCTCATAAGCCCTCCACATGGTTCCAGAGTTAATTTGCTAAAAGAATAAGAGGGGATTGTGGTAGGTGGTGGTAACCATCATCCACTCACTTTATGTAGTACTGCCTACTTCTTCCTTTGCCTTAATCATTTTTTTTCTGTGTCTGCTCTCCTCTCTTCCTATTCCTCTCATCTTTCCTGTTGCTTTTATCATTCCTTTCCTTTTCAGATGGCTTTATATCGAATGACAAGTTTAATGGTTTCTTGTAAGCCAGCATGCCATTTACAACACTGGGTAGGAACCATAATATAACCAACCCATACGTGTCCCCTACGTGTCAGCAAATGGGTTGGTGGAGGGTTAGTGCCCCTCTCCATAAAACAACTAACTCAAAGGAAAACTGCCACCCCTTACAGGATTATGACGTCTGGCTAAAGGTAGATAAATAGACAGACAGACATGCAAACCACCAGAATGGTTAAGCTCTGAACCAGTCAAAACTGTGTTCCCTTGAATAGACCTGTGCTCTAAGTACAACAAAGACAACATAACATACAGAAGCAATGGTTAAGCTCTGAACCAGTCAAAACTCCTGTGTTCCCTTGAATAGACCTGTGCTCTAAGTACAACAAAGACAACATAAC
>JAGKTI010010705.1:0-27913 GCA_018397915.1 Birgus latro
CATAGGGCTCATTTCAATGGATGAAAACAGTGAAAAAATCTGGGGAAGATTTACTTAGCGCAGAGCGGTTGAGCAGACGACACGAGAGGGTAATGGAGGGGAGGTAGGGAGGGGAGTCTAGAATGGGGGAAAATGGCTATATTGTCAACAATGGATGGGAGTACTGATGACATTAGCAGCTCTGACTATTGTTGGACATTGGCAGTGCTGATAGATGATGCAAGTCACAACCTGGAAGCCCGGAGGAATTAAAAATAACACAGAGTCACTCAAGTGACGCCCCGCGGTATGATCCATTGCACCCGACCATCACGAAAGTGACGACCCGCAGTTAAGGGGTTAAGGGATGGATGGGACTGGAATGCATTGGTATTATGATGAGGAAAGGTAGACTGAGATGGTTTGGGCATGTGGAATAGACAGAGGATGATAATTGGGCGCAGAAAGTGAGAAGTGTTAATGATAGGGGTAGGGTTGGGAGCGCCAGGCCCAAAAAAACCTGGAATGAGATCATAAGAGTGCGACCTCAGGGATAAGGGACAGAGTAGGGATGCTGCCTGAGTTTTAGCAGCAAAGACAGCCACCTTCAGGTGACCAAGCCTGATGCATGCAAGCATGTTGGAGCCTTTATAAACTACCGTAAATAAATCAAAACGATACAAAATGAAACATTCACGAACTCTAAACCATCCTCCAAAGAACGTACTCACTATCAGCAAGCAACGCAGCAACATCTGGAAGTATCACATCTGCCATGTCCCTCTAATAAATATAATACCCATTCTACAACAGACTGAAGGATAAAAATGATAAAAATTGCAGAACAAAACCTTCCTCTTGACAGTTATATCAGTACCCATTAGCACCAACTTTCACATCCTACAAATATTACTTTCGAGTCTGTGTGTGTGTATCTATCTATCTAATAATAATAATAAAGCAAACCTAACAGATGTTATGCAAAATAATGCATTATTTGACAGTGTGGTAGGTGGGGGCACCTATCATCCACTCACACGATGTAGTGTCATCGTATGGTCTCTACAATGAGTGACAAGCCAAATGGTTTCCTGTACCCAGGAAACCATTTACTATGCTGGGACTTGCAGGGTTAAGTGTCACCCAGATACTCCTATCTAACTAAATTATGGCAAATGTTTTGGAAAGCCTTGTAGAGCCCAATACCCACCCAGGGCCCCAACCAAATGGGCAGGTTCACATGGCCTTATGGAATATGAGAGGTGTGAATGATGAGAGTAAGAGGGTAAAAATGATGAATGCATTCAAGAGTGCAAGACTTGCTGTGATGGCATTGTGTGAAACTGAGATGAAAGGGTGTGAAGTGGAGGGAGGGTGTAAATGTCAGGATTCTAAATTATCATAATACAATGCACAATAGCTAGGAATATAAATGTGTAATCTAGAGGTTAAATGAAACTCATTGCTAGAAGAAATGAAGGAAATGATGCTCACACATTTTTCCTCCAGAATGCCAGTCTGGGCCTTGTGACGCTTGACAGGAAACGTTACGACACACACACACACACACACACACACAAAGGCTTTTAGAAGATTCTGACGAACGTCCATTACACGTGACGCAGCTCTCCTATACAAGAGAGAAGGAGTTAGATGACAGAAAGGAAACAAGAGTGGGAGCGAGAAGGTGGCCTATACTGAGAGAGAGGCACTGTGGGGAAATAAGGTAGGTGCATGGTTAGTAAGTAACTCTTATCCCGTTACGCTCTGTGAGACTATATTACTCCTGAGATATTTCCTTTGAAGAGAATAAAACTACAAACAACCCCAGACTCATCTTTACCTTCTCCTGTCATTGCATGACAAAGGGAACTAAGGTTATCTACTTACAAATCTACTCACGGTTAACTACAGCTCGCCTACGAGTACAATATACCTATATTAGTTCTACAAAAGTTGGTGGCAGCGAACGTACGAACTACACCTAAAAGTTTACGAGCCTACCACTTTACAGTTGAGTCTACATTATCAAGAAGGTAGGGCATGAATGGGCAAGGTAGATGTAAGGAAGGGGTTGCTTTGTTGATGAATGAAGTGTGGAAGAGTGGAATGAGAAATTACAAATGTGTCTGCCCAAGACATATGTATGTCAAGTTCAAGTATGAGAAGGTGAAAGTGACAGCGATTGTAGTGTATGCACTGTGTGATGACAGAAGTGAGACACAGAAAGACAGGTTTTGGGATGGTCTGGATGAAGTAGTAGGTGAAATGACCAGGAGTTCAAACTGATTGTAATGGGCAATATGAATTGGTGGAGTAGGCTCTGGTCCTGTAAATGATATAATGGGTAATAATGGAGTACCAGGAGAGAATGATAATGGGAAGCAACTGAAGGTCATATGTCAGGAAAGGAGGTTGTGCATTTGTAATTCTTATTTTAAACACAAAGATGCAGACAAATATACATGGTATAGAGGGAACTGAGATCATGTTGAAAGGAGCCTGATTGATTAAGTGCTCGTAGAGAAATCGATGCTGGGTAGTGTTGCTGATATGAGGACAGTGAGAGGAAGATGTGGGGGTTTGTCAAAGCATATGTTTGTGGTATGCAAGATCAAGCTAAGAAGAGTGAGGTGGACCTAGACAGAAAGAAGTTGCCGAGGAGAGAGACTGAAAGTCAAGAAGCTGAGGATCAAAGAAATGGCAGATGAATATAGGGCCCGAGCAGGGGAGGAGTTAGAATGAGTGAACTGGAATGAACTGGACCTGGGCAGCTTGTGGAATGTATATAGGGATTGTTTAGGCAGGAATGCTAAAGCAGTGTGTGGTGTGGCAAGAGTAACAACAAAGAAGAAAGGTATGGCATGGTGGGATGAAGAAGTTAAGACAGCAGTGGAGGAAAGAGGAAGAAGTGGCTAGAGTGGATACAGGACATGGGTTCAGTTGAAATAAGAAATAAATATATTCAGATCAAAAAGCACATAAAGAGACTAGTGAAAAGGAAAAAATAAGGAGGTAAAAGATGATCCAGGAAGAAAAATGAATGCAAACTACTCTGAAAATAAGAGGTTATTCTGGAAAGAGGTGCAGAAATGTAGAAGTGACAGTGGAAAGAAACGTGAAAATGTGAAGGATGTAAGTGGTGAATTATTATCCCACGGGGATGAAGTAAGGATAGGATGGAAGGAATATTTTGAAAGTCTGATGAATGGGAAAGGAAAGAGCAAAGCAACTGTTAACATGACTGGTTTTAGGGGTAAACAGAGAAAGAATGCAGTGCCAGGAAGCGTGACACTCACACAAGTGAAGAACGCTTTGAAGCGGCTGAAAAATGGGGAAGCAGATAGGGTTGATGAGGTGTATGCAGAGATGATTAAGAGTAGTGGAGAAAGCAGAAGGAAGTGTTTTTTTTTTTTTTATATGTAAGAAGGCATGGATGAGTGAAACTGTGCCAGTAGAGTGCAAGAAGGCAGTGATTGTACTCCCATACAAAACAATGGTGAGATATGAATGGAAAAGTAGGGAATGTGAAGGTGGATGGAGTAGTTATTGAGTGGGGTGTGCCCGCAGATGTGGATGAGAACGGCATTGCTCAAGTGGACATTTGTGTGGGGAGAGATTTGCTGATAGCCAATACCCTCTTCAGACACAAAATCAACCACAGGTGTACATGGCGAGTGATGAGAAGGGTGGGTGGTGAATTGAATGAACGAAAGGCAATGACTGATTATGTGTGTGTGGATGATAGAATGAGAAGGTGTGTAATGGATGCAAGAGCATATAGAGGCTAAGGGAGTGGACTATCTGACCACTACTTAGTGGTGGTGAGAGTCAAGGCTCAAATGAAATAGAGGAATAGAAGTAGTGAAGGACAGGAGGAAGTAGTTCATACATGGAGGGTGGAAAGGTTACAGGAGGATGGAAATCAGGCAGAACGTAAGAGAGAGGTGGAGGAGCAATTGGGTAAATATGATTTGGAGCAGATGGGGGATGTGGAAGGTGTGTGCACGATATTCACAGAAATCTGTGCAGCATGAGAGGTGGTGTGTGGGGTGATAAGACGAAAGGGGGTGCAAGGAACAGCATAGTGGAATGAAGAGGTGAGACAAGCTGTGATGCAAAAGAAGAAAGCATATGGTGAGTGGATGAGAAACGAGTGTGGAGGAAGGTGAGAGACGGAAGAGAGAGTTATACCGGTATGTAGAGAGGAAGAAAGAAGTGAAAAGATTAGTAACAAAGGGTAGGAAGAGATTGGATGAGGAAACTGGAAGGAATTTGAGTGTAAAGTGGAGGGAATGTGAGAAAATGTTCTGGAAAGAGGTAAAGAAGGTGAAGAGAGTTAGACAGAGTGTTGAAGAAGTTAGTTGGGGAGTGAAAGATAAAAAATGGTAGATTACTAGCAGAGAAGGGAGAAAAAGTGAGCAGATGGAGAGAGCACTTTAAGGAACTGTTGAACATAGAGAATGAAAGTAATGCAAGTATAAGTGGCTGGGGAACGGCTGGGAGAAGGAAGGATGTGAGAAGAGAAGAAATCAGTAGGATGGAAGTTGTGGAAACAATGAAGAAAGTCAAAATGGGGAAAATCTCAGGAATTGATGGAGTGTGTGGTGAAAAGCTGAAGTATGGGGGAAAGATAGTAGTAGAATGGATGTGGAAGATGTGCAGATTGGCCTGGGAGGAAGGTAGAGTCCCGGAGGATAGGAAGTCAGGTATAATTATTTCCCTGTATAAAGGAAAAAGGGGAAAAGAAGTGTGTGGTATTGTCTTTTAAGAGTAATATGGAAAAGTATATGGTAGGGAAATCGTTTCGTTTCGTTTCGTTTTTGAAGGCTCCAACATGCTTGCATGCGTCAGCCTTGGTCACCTAATGGCGGCTCTCCATGCTGCTCGATCTTTGGCAGCCTCCCTGTTCAGTCCCTTAACCCTTAAGTCACACTTAATGACCTCGTCCCATGTCTTTCTTGGTCTACCCCTCCCCCAATATTAACACTTCTCACGCTCTGTACCCAATTATCATCCCCCATCCTCTCCACATGTCCAAACCACCTCAGTCTACCTCTCCTCATCGCAACACCAATACACTCCAGTCCCATTCTACCTCTCAACTCTTCCATCGTAAACCCAGCCCCCCCAGGCCTTGCACGCAGGGACGCACTGCACATCCACTTAATCATTGTCACTTCTGAACGTTTAAACCTGCGAATATCCTCTTCCTTTACTGCCCAGGTCTCACTACCATACAGCATCACACTCCTAATACATGCTGCATACAAAGACGACTTAGCACGTGAGGAGAGTCCTCTCAATGTCAGGAGAGGCAACAGCTCCCTGAACTTCTTCCAACCACTTCTCACCCTAGCAACCGAGCTAACTCCAGCCCCACCTCCGGCACATAACATGTCTCCCAAATAACAAAACTCCTCCACACACTCAAGAGACTCACCAGCAAGTTCAACCCTCTCATGCCTAACAATCTCCACCTGCTCTCCCCGACACGCCGCACACATGAAATCAGCATTATCTCACAGTCTACTTCTAATACCACTACATCTCTTGTTCACCCATTTATCACAAACACTACACAACATGGAATTACTTCCCACACCCTTTTGGCAAACTACACATGGCCACTCCCCCTCTCCTCTGATTGTACCGCCACCAGCCCTAGATATCATCACTTTTGTTTTATCTGCATTTACCCTTAAGCCCTTGTGCCCCATACCATCTCTCCACTTCTTAAATCTTTCCTCCGCCTCCTTTTCATTCTCTGCAATCAACACCAAATCATTAGCATACAACATCTCCCATGGGAGTCCATCTCTGAAGTCATGTGAGAGAGCTTCAAGCACCATGATAAACAACAAGGGTTGAACTGACCCCCGATGCACACCAACATTCACGGAAAACTCATAACTCAAAACTCCATTCACTCTTACCTGGGTGCGAGCATCCACGTACATGGCCATAACCACCCTAACCAGCCACTCTTCCAACCCTAGCTTTCTCATTGGCCACTTCACCACCTCTCTAGGGACTCTGTCAAAGGCCTTTTCCTAATAAAAAAAAAAAAAAATACAATTTCCTTTTCTTTCCAATATATTTTTCCTGAAGCTGTTGAACAATGAATATGGCATCAGTGGTCCCCCTGCCTGGCATAAACCCAAACTGCATCTCATCGATATTCACTCTTTCTCTAATCATACCTTCTAGAACTCTCTCCATTGCTTTCATTATCTGATCTAAGAGCTTTATACCTCTGTAATTTCCCCTTTCCAGGGCATCACCCTTCCCTTTGTACACATTTACAATTACACTCTTCAGCCAATCATCTGGGACAACACACTCAAATATAATAATGTTTATCAGGTCAGTGACTAATTTCACCCCAGTATCTCCTAAGGTCTTCAACATTTTGGCAGTCAACTCAGACACACCTGCCGCCTTCCCCACCCACATCCTGCCTATTGCCTCACTCACAGTAGCAGCATCAATCAAAGGCGAAGGGCCAAACACTGGATCTGCTGGCTCCAACCCTTCCCTATCCCAATCAAACTCCTCATTCCACAACCGGCTATAATGCTCTCTCCATGCATCTTTAATATCCCCACTGTTCACCACTACCCTTCCTTCATCATTCTTCACACACTGGTCACCTACAATGTCCCGATTATCCCTCTTCACCTGATTTGCCACCCTAAAAATCATATTTTTCCTTTCTCCATGATTTAGATTATCAAGTAAAAGTCTCTGTGACTCAGACTTCGCCCTGTATACCTCTTTTCTAGCCCTGTGCTTGGCAGCCAAGTACTCCTCCCTGTTACCACCCTTCTTCCATTCCCGGAAAAGCCTTCTTTTCTCCTTAACTGCGGCTTCTACACCCTCATCCCACCACCAAGTTACTTTATGTCTTGGTGGGCCTCTTGTCCAACTGCATATTGCATCGGTAACTCTCAAGAGGTTGTTCTTAAGGGCTCTATACTGTTCATTAATGCAATGCCTCTATCTATGGCTCCCTGTTCAGCCACCACTCTCTTCATCTCACTATAAAAGGCATCCCTTACTGATTGGCTTCCCAGCTTCCATATTTTCCTCCTAGGTACACATGTCCTCCTTCTCATCACTCACTCCTTAAGCACCATGTCACAAATCAACAGTTTGTGCTGCTGCACACACTCCTCGCTTCATATAACTTTAACATCCCTCACCAACCTCCTATCAACCCTCCTGACTAGAAAATAATCTATCTGACTACTATTTCCTCCGGACTCGTACGTAATCAACCGACTCATTCTTTTTCTAAAATGTGTATTGCACACAATCATGTCCATAGCCTCCCCAAACTCGAATTTTCTTTCCCCTTCCGCATTCCTCACACCATATGCACATCCTCCATTGACTCCTTCATAACCTTGAGCTGCTTCACCCACATGACCATTTAAATCCCCTCCCAGAACCACTACCTCATCATCGCCCATACCACTTACTACTTGTATTAAATCATCTCAAAATCCATCCTTCTCTGTGTCATCCAATCCTACCTGTGGAGCATATGTCGATATAACTGAAATCATTTTCCTACCAATCAAAATTTTAACTACTAATATCCTATCACTTACTCTCATAACATTCATAACATATTCCACCCATTTCTCCGCAACCAACACACCCACACCCCCATATCCGTCAGTTCCCCCCTGCCAAAACAACTTATAGTAGCAATCCTTCCCAACAATCTTTCTGGCTGATCCACCCCTGTACCAGACTTCCTGCAAACATGCCACATCCACCCACCTCCTACTGAGTGCCTCAACGACTTCCCCCGCTCTTCCCCTCAAACTTCCCACATTGCACGAACCCATCCTAAACCCCCTGGGTGATTTGCTGTCCTCAGGCTTGCTTTGATGCTCATACTTGTAAGTCATAGTCGGTAAGATAAAGGGGGGTATACATTCCAAAGGCCTGACCCACTGCACAATCCTAGGTCCAGGCAATGGATCTGGGACCCCTAGCCCACCAGCTTACCAGTGGCTGTGGTAGTGGCCTTGGGGCACCCTGCCAGAACAGCTGCAGGGACACCCTCCAAGCGTGCCTTGGCACTGCAACTGCCCCGCCATTATACACCCACTGATAGGGCAGCCTCCTAGGGCGCTACTCCCAGGTTCGGGCCCCTCTCTATTGAGCGGAAGCGGCAGCCTGGGAACCACAATGCCCTGTACCCTTTAGCACAGGTTCGAGCCCCATCTCGCCCCGGACCCATGATCTATGCTGGCGGAACCCCCGTCACGACTCCCCCCAAAAGTCCGCCACTAGGTAGCGGGGGCAAAGTTTACTGGCTGCATGCCCTTGCTGGCGTCAACCCCTGTAACGTAGTGGGATACGTTGTGTGATATGTAATGCACGTGTAGTTAGAGGATAGTGAGAGGAATTTGTTGGAGAAGAACAGGGAGGTTTTAGGAAGGGAAGAGGCTGTGTAGATCAGATATGCATTCTTAGCTCTTTAGTGGAGAAGTTTCTAGAGAAGGGAAAGAAGTTGTGTGTGGCCTTCATGGATTTGCAGAAAGCATATGACAGGGTGGATAGACAAGGATTGTGGAAAGTACTGAGAATATATGGAGTAGATGGGAAGCTGCTGAAGGCCGTGAATAGTATGTATGAGGGTGCTAAGGCTGCAGTGCGTGTGGATAGTGAACTGAGTGAATTTTTCTATTTGAAGGTTGGAATGAAACAGGGATGTGTCATGTCTTCATGGCTGTTCAATCTGTATATGGATGGGGTTATAAAAGAGATACAAGGTAGGGCAGTGGATGTTGGAGCGGCCCTAATGTGAGAGAGCAGTGTGTGGAAACTCCCTGTACTGTTGTTTGCAGATGATACTGTGTTGTTACATGAAGATGAAGGGGAACTGCAAGGCTTGGTGAATAAGTTTGGGAGTGCGTGTAAGAAACGGATTATTTATTTATTATTATTATATTTTTGAGTTTTACGCCGTGTCCCCACTTTTCAATAAGGGCTAAGGTGTTGTCCCTGGGTAGAGGACTTCGTTTTTTTGGGGGCGTGGTGCACTTTATGACCAGATGCCCTTCCTGATGTCTATCACTGACCTCTGGGTGGAGTCGAACCTCCAACCCTTTGGTCATAGCGCTCTAACCCACTGAGCCATGGGTGCTATGGAATCTAAAGGTGAATGTAGGGAAGAGTAAAGTTATGGAATTTGAGAGAAATGAAGTAACTGAATGTACAGTGAGGTTGGATGAGGAGGAAATGGAAAATGTAAGAGTGTTTATGGAAAATGTAAGAGTGTTTAAGTACTTGGGTACTGTAATGAGTAAGGATGGATGTTTAGAGAGTGAAGTGTTTGAAAAGGTACAATGAAGAAGGGTTGTTGGTTCTCTGAAAGCAGTGATAAGAAACAGGGAAGTGAGCATGGAAGCGAAAAAGTTACCGTATGACAGTACAGTATTGTGATAACAACTCTAACATATGGAAGTGAAGCTTGGACCTTGTTGGAGGGACACAAGTCAAGAGTGAGGGCAGTGGTAATGAGTTATTTGAGCAGAGCATGCGAAGTCACATGGAGAGACTGACAAATGAGGAAGTGAAGGAGAGTTGTGATGTGGATGTGACAGGAAGTGTTAGGAGAAACACACTGAGGTTGTTTGGCCATGTGGAGTGGATGGAGAGTGAGAGATTGACAAGGAGAGTGTATGTGAGTGAGGTGGAGAGGGGCAGAGGAAGGGAGAGGCCAAGGATGAGATGGAGGGATGAAGTGGAGGTATATGAGAGATGGGGGTGAGAGCTGGGAGCAGGGCAGTGAAATGGCGGGGGAAAGGGCGACATGGAGGCGACTTGTTTGTGGCCACCCCTTATGGGATTAAGGCGTCTGGCAATAGACAAATAGATAGATAGAAGTAAGTGTAAGAATTATTGTGGTATAAGTCTATTATGTGTGATGGGGAAGGTAGGTGGAAGAATTATTATACAGAAAAGAAGAGAGAGATCAGAAGTCCTAGTGGCTGACAAACAGGATGGCTTTAGCAGCAGCAGAGAATGTGTGGATCAAATATTTGCAGTGAGGCAGCTAGTGGAGAAGGAGTGTGAAAAGAACTATAAAACGTTTATGGCATTTATGGATCTGGAAAAAGCATACGACAAAGTAGACTGGGAAGGATTGTGGAAGGTTTTGCACATGTACGGTGTAGATGGTAAGCTGCTAGGTGTTGTCAACAGTTTTTATGATGGTAGTGAGGCATGTGTAAGGGTTAATGGGCATGTAAGTGATTGATTCACGATCAATGTGGGTGTGCGACAAGGTTGTGTGATGTCCCCATGGTTGTTCTATATATATATGGGTGGGGTGATGAGAGAAGCAAAAACACAAGTAATAGAGAGGGATGGCATTGGTAATGAATGGTGATGGATGGAATATCTCAAATTTGTTGTATGCTGATGATGCAGTGCTACTTGCAAATACCAGACAGGAGCTTGGTAGACTAGTGCAGAGTTCTGTAGATGCCTTTTTACTCTATTCGAGGTTTCTGTCCACGATAAGATGGCCTTAGGACACCTGCGTTATCATCTGAGAGTAAATGTAGAAAAGAGTAAAGTGATGGTTATTGAGACAGAAGGTGACTCCCAGTGTGATGTTACAGTGAATGAAGGGAGACTTGAATTAGTGAGAGAGTTCAAATACCTGGGTACAGTGATAGAAAAGAGGAAAATATGTGGAAATTAGAGTGACACAAGGAAGTGCAATGAAGGCCTTGATGAAAAAACAGAGGCTTGAGTGTTGCAGATGCACGAGGCTTACATAAAGGAGTGTTAGTGCCAACTTTAACATACGGATGTGAGATTATGGTGTGACATGAAAATGAAAAGTCAGGAGTAAGAGCAGTGGAGATGGGACTGCTGAGGAGTGTATGTGGAGAGTGGATAGGATATGGAATATTGTGATTCGTGAAAGATGTGGAGTGAGGAAGTCTGTGGACACCAGAACTGAAGAGAGTGTACTGAGCTGGTATGGTCACGTTGAGAGAATGGATGGCAACAGAGTGGTGAAAAAGGTATAACTGAGCGAATATGAAGGAGGGAGGCGAGGAAGGGCAACCTTGATAGCAGGCTGTAAAGCCTATCCCCAGAGTCGAACACACACACACACACACACACACACACACACACACACACATACACACACACACACACACACACACACAAATACACACACAAAAAAGGTGGTGGGATATGGTGGATGAGTAAGAGAAGTATGGAAGTTGATGAGGCTATGGGACTGACAAGAGACCAAGCTGGCTGGATGAATTTTGTGCAGAGAAGCACATAACCAGGGATCTGGCAACCTCTTTTAAAAATGTTACAGCATTTGGACTGACCCTATCATATAGGTATATGTGAAGCTACATTACGTGGTGAAGTTTTTTTTGGCCTATCTGATGGAGCTAGGATTCCATGGGCTTGAATGATGAGTAAATGGAAGTGTGGTCCATTCAATTGGGCAAACTTAGGCTGTCTGGATGCTGCTACTCCTCACCCTGCCCTAGGGTGGGAAAAGAGGTCCAGATGATGATGATGATGATGAAAAATAAAAGTTTGGACTAACAGGAGAAAAATGTACAAACTGATTTACTGAGCTACTGCGAATCCATGTTTGTTAAAATAAGCAAAGGGTAGGTGGTAGGTGGGGGTGTCCATCACCCACTCACTCAGTATAGTGTTGCCTTATGGTCTGTACACTGACTGACAAGCCAAATGGTTTCCGATACCAAGGAAACCATTTACTACAATGGGTGGTAACCATATCACCGAGATTTCTAGCTGGGTTAAGCACCCTCCAGATATATCTATCTAAAATCACTAAATTCTACTCCTCACCCTGCCCTAGGGTGGGAAAGGAGGTCTGGATGATGATGATGATGATGATATTTCAAGGACTATACTGTATAATATAGTTACCTCTTCAAGAGAAATTTGTGCAATTTAGCTTTACATTTCACACTACATTACATGCAAATGGAATAGGGTAATTCACATTTATTGTGTTTTGCTACCATACACCTATACATGACAAGATAACTACTCACCTTGCCTGAACTGACTGGCATTGGCTTAGGTCCCATATTTGGGCCCTGACCATTGTTCATTCCTGGCCCACTGTTCATCCCTGGTCCATTCAAAGGTGGCATGGGGCCATTCATGCCAGCCATGCTTGTCATCTGGCTCATTGTAGTCATTGGTATGCCTGGGCCAGACATTGAGGTGTTCATGTTCATACCATTCATGTTGTTCATGTTCATTGGTCCTGACAGCGGACCATTCATAGGTCCATTCATAGGACTGCTCATTGGACCATTCATAGGACCATTCATGGGTCCATTCATGGGACTACTCATAGGACCATTCATGGGTCCATTCATAGGCCCTCCAGGTCCCATTGGTCCACTCATTGGACCACTCATTGGACCCCCTGGGCCCATTGGCCCTCCAGGACCCATTGGGCCATTCATGGGTCCCCCCATTGGACCACTCATTGGTCCTCCCATACCCATATTTTTCATATTCATATTGGCCATATATGACATGCTCATATGGCCCATGGGACCATGATTCATGGGTCCTGGGCCAGGACCTGGACCTGGTCCTGGCCCAGGACCCATAGTGGTAGAGGATGGTGCTGACACAGAGGGAGAGTCGTCAAAAGGGTTGGATGCCACAATTGTGTCCCCATAACCTGAAATGATAAAATATGTATAAAGTACCTCTATGTTAAAAAATTAATGTTCATAAAAGCAAAAAAAAAATAAATAAATAAAATGAAGAAATGCCACAAATATATAAAAATATGTATACTGTATATACCATATGTATACAGTAAACCCTTCACAAATCGAACTATATGGGGCTCTACCCTGGTTTGAATTACCGAATTTTCCGTCTTACCAAATTTTCACCCCCCAAAATTACCAAGACGATACCTATCACTTGTCCTTTCAGCACTAAATTAAAGGAGCATACAGCATATAGATAAATAAGTTATGACAAAAAACAATTTAGTGCATTTAATATACCTTTAACCCCTTCAGTGCTGGGTGTATTTTCATTTTGTTCTTGCTGCCACCAGATGATTTTAGCCAGTGTGGGGAGGATCTGTGGAAGTGCACGGGGTTGGTACAGCCTTCGTTAACCTCTTCAGTACATGAGTCCAGTCCTGAGTGCCATAAAATCAGCTGAAGGGAGCGTAAACTAAAGTAGAAATAGACGTCACGGTACTGAAGTGGTTAATTGGTAGAAAATAATTCACAGACGCAGTATACAGACCCGTCGGCAGCGTGTGATGGAGATGGATTTTCACCCCCCACATTGCAAAAACAATACTTATTACTTGTCTTTTCAACACTAAAGTAAAGGAGCATATACATTTTATAAATGAATAAAGAAAGACAACAAAGAAACAGATCATTGCACTTAATTTACTTTTCGTTAGAGGCAGTACAGATTCGTCGGCAGTTTGTTCTGGAGACGGAGGTGGCTGAGTTCACAATTTAATGTAACATTCTAAACAGTACCCAGTATTTATTTCACTGAACATTTAGAACTAAACTTAAATGTAATCACTATAACAGACTGCAATGTAACACTTGCAGTAATAATAGTACTGAACTTTAATCATGATCACTTAACACTAAGTCACACGCACATTTTTTTTTTTTCTAGCTTCATTCCCTTATGACTAGAGGTGCCAGTACCACTTCTTTTATGCTTTGAACCTTCCATGACAAGGAAGAAGGCAAAACGAGAGCACTGCTCAACACCAGATGACAGTAAGAATGGCGCAACTACCGCCTCCAAAGGCAAGCAGCAGACTGGCGCCACGTGTCCGCCTGGTGCCATTTCTCCCCCTACCTCCGCATTTCGGCCTACTTACGTGGTCTCGGCCTGAGTTCGTCTAACCGAAGATTCCGTCTTCTAAAAGTTCGACTTGTGAAGGGTTTACTGTATATATACAGTATATATACATTCAACCTTCAACTTGGAGGACCCTTATTTCCCGGATTTCAGATTTCTCGGACTCTGGCTGAGGCCGGCCAATGCTGTATTATCAAATGCCGGACAAATGCCTGTACAAGTCCGGGAAATCTCACAAAAGTCCGGCCATTATTCTCTCATATAAAACTATAAGCAGTCTGCTGCACAACACAGTATAATTTTGGGAAGGTTTTGACTCGATAAAGGCCAGGTCTATAAAGATGCGGCAATGCAAGCTGAAATAATGAACAAATGTTTCCAATCGGTTTTTACTAATGAAGGGGAGTTTGTGGAGGGGGAGGGAGAGATTAGAAATGTAGTGATAAAAGATATAAAAGTGGTAGTGCAGGAAGTGTATAAATTACTGGAAGCTCAGGATGTAAGGAAAGCCCCGGGACTGGATGGAATCTCTAATTGGGTACTGAAGGAATGCAGAGAACAACTGGCGGATAAGATTCACAATTTAATTTTGTGTTCCCTGGAAGAGGGGAAAGTGCCTCGGGAATGGAAGAGGGCAAATGTGGTACCAATCTATTAGAGGAAACAAGGAAGAACCCCTGAATTATAGACCAGTGCCCCTAACCAGCATGATTGTGAAATTGTGTGAGAGAATCCTGAAAGATCTATCTATCTATATACCTAGGCTGCTTCCCCAAATAAAAGGGAGGTAGCCGAGACAGGTCAACACACTACCAATTTACTCATCCACTCATACACATTTATTCACATCTTAGCCCCAAAGGGGAGAAGGGACAGATCCTCACTGCACCACACTGCACAAGGGTCAACCACACAGTGCAGTCAGTGACATCTGCAGCAGGGCCCGACAACAAAGCTGGTTTACCCCTGCCACATCATAATGGACCCATCCCCTTACCTGCACCTGACCTGATCAGCTGATCAGACAAAATGCGGGAGAATATCCCCTCAGGGCTGCGTCATCATTTATTCATTCACAATTTCCCTCCATTCATTTCTATCACGCACAGCCACTCTTCCTTGCTCAACAGACAACCCTCTCGCATCCAATGCTCTCTTCGCACTGACCATCCATCCTATTCATGGTCTTCCTCTCAGCCTTACACCTCTCACATCAGATCTAGTTATCTTTTTCACCAATCGCTCATTTTCCATTCTCTCCATATGCCCAAACCAACGCAACACTCTCTGCTCAACTCGATCAGCCATCTCTCGAACAATTCTAGTTCTCCTTCGCACTTCATCATTTCTCACTCGATCCATAAGCGTCACTCCACACATGCTCCTGAGACACTTCATCTCCATTACATTCAAACTTTTCCTCTCTGCTACACCCATATTCCATGTTTCAGCCCCATATAACACAGTCGGTACCACAATACCCTCATACAGCCTTCTCTTTACATCTATTCTGAGTGAACGACATTTAAACACTTTTTCCACTCCTCCCAGCACCTTTCCAACTTCATTCATTCTAAACTTCACTTCTGCATCTATTCTTCCATCCACAGCCACATGTGACCCTAAATACTTAAAACACTCACCCTCCTCAAGCAACTCACCATTCAAAACTATATTCATCATCCTACCATCTACCAACCTCGTACACTTCATCACTTTACTCTTATTCTCATTTATTTTCAGTTTCCTCCTTTCACACACCCTTCCAAATTCCTCTACCAACTGTCTCAATCTCTCCTCTGAATCAGCCACCAGTGCAGTATCATCTGCAAACAGCAGCTGCTTCAGATTCCACTCTCTACCATCATTCACCAGACTCAGTCCTCCATCTAACACTCCTGCATTCACCTCCCTTACAACACCATCCATATAAATCAAACAACCAAGGCGACATCACACATCCCTGCCGCAGCCCCACTCTCACGGGAAACCAATCACTCACAGTATTTCCCACTCTTACACACGCTCTACTATTTACATAAAAACTTTTCACTCCTTTTAGTAACCTGCCATCAAGCCCATACAATCTTAAAGCATTCCACAAAGCCTCCCTATCAATTCTATCATATGCTTTCTCTAAATCCACGAATGCCCAAAACACATCCTTACCTTTCGCTAAATATTTTTCACACACCTGTCTCACAGCAAACACCTGATTCACACATCCCCTCCCTTTCCTAAAGCCACACTGCTCATCACCAATCACTCCCTCTGTACCCTCTCTAACTCTCTTAATTAACACTCTACCATACACCTTACCTACAACACTCAACAGACTTATACCTCTAAAGCTAGTACATTCATATTTATCACCCATACCTTTATACAGTGGGACCACACAAGCACTTGCCCAGTCAATTGGCACCATACCTTGCACAAAGCACACATTCAACAATCTTACTAACCAGTCAACAATAGTCGCTCCACCACCTTTCAGGCATTCCACAGCACACCCATCCATACCTGCAGCTTTCCCTGTTTTCATCTGCTTTACTGCCTCTTGCACTTCCTCCAGCGTGATCAAAGATTCATTCAACTCTCCAAACACATCTATTCCTTGCACCCTTCAATCTGCCACAATCTCAGCCTCCCTTTCCTCCTCTACATTTAACAATCTTTCAAAATACTCTGCCCATCTCTTCCTTACTGCATCCATCTCAATTAACATCCTTCCATCCTCTGCTTTTACTCGCTCCTCCTTCCCAGACTCTCCCTTTCGCACCCTTTTCACCTCCTTCCAAAACATTTTCTTATTCTCTTGAAAATTCTCAGTCAACCGCCTACCCCACTTCTCATCTGCTGCCACTTTAGCATCACGCACAACCCTTCTCGCCCTATTCCTCTTTTCCTTATACCTCTCATGTGACATCTCATTCTTCCTCTGCAACCACACTTCATATGCATGTCTCTTCTCAGCCACAGCCATACTTACTTCCTCGCACCACCATTCATTTCCCTCTCTTACACCACCACCCACTCGTCTCACACCACACACCAGATAAAATATCTGGAAGAGATGAATATTTTGAATGAAAGTCAGTTTGGATTCAGACGTGGAAGGTCATGCGTTTCCAACTTGTTGAGCTTTTACTCAAGGGCGATTGACGTGCTACAGGAGAGAGATGGTTGGGTGGATTGTGTGTATTTAGATCTGGAGAAGGCCTTTGACAAGGTACCCCACAAGAGACTAATATGGAAATTACAGCATATCAGAGGACTGAAGGGAAGCCTCCTGGAATGGATGAGAGACTTTTTGGGTGACAGACAAATGGGGACAGTAATAAAGGACAGGACGTCTAGATGGAGAGATGTAACAAGTGGTGTCCCACAGGGCTCGGTGCTGGCACCAGTAATTTACGTCAACGATATGGTAGATGGAGTAAAGAGTTACGCAAGTCTGTTTGCTGATGATGCAAAGATCTTGTGAAAGGTAGAGGTTGAAGAGGGCTGTAAAATGCTACAGGAGGATCTGGATAGGATACATGATTGGAGCTGGATGTGGGAAATGAAATTCAACGCTAAAAAATGTAAAATACTGGAAATGGGTAAAAGTACTAAGAGGCCATCATTGAATTATTTGATGGGTAATGAACCAATTAGAAAAGCGAGAGAAAAGAAAGATTTAGGAGTGCTGGTCAAGGATAGTTTGTCACCTGAAAAGCACATAAATAAGATAGTTAGAGACACGTATAAACTCTTGACCAATATAAGAATGGCATTTCATTACATGGATGAGGAGATGATGGAAAAATTGATAGTGACCATGATCCGCCCCAGGTCAGAATATGCAGCAGTAGTGTGGTCCCCACACTAAAAGAAAGATATAACCAAGATTGAGAGAATACAAAGAACAGCAACCAGATGGTCCCAAGTCTGGCAGATCTGTTGTAAAGAGAGAGGCTGGAAAGGCTGGATTTGCCTTCTTTAGAAGAAAGGAGAGAGAGGGACGACATGATTGCAGTGTTCAGGACCATGATAGGAGTAGATAAAATTGACAGAGAAAATCTGTTTGTGTGGGATGAGAGGGTAACAAGAGGACACGGAATGAAACTAAAGCCAAGCTTCTTGAAGGACATCAAGAAATATAGCTTTCCTTATAGATGCACAGACCTGTGGAATAACCTGGACAAAGAGGTAGCCCAGTCTAAAAACTTAAATGAGTTTAAGGCAAAATCTGACTTATCGAGACTCAGAGACGAGACCCCACGAGCATAGCTCATTTCCTGTATATCACAATTAGGTAAATACACACACACACACATACAGATTTAGTTTAGCACAATCACAATGACAAACATAAGGAACTAAGGTTGGCAAGAAATCATTAATACTAAACACAATTAGATATATGAATTTACCAACAAAGACAAGCAACACAAACAAAGCAATATGACTAACTTTCTACAGCCAAATACCTTAATCCAGGATGGGGTGGCCACAAACAGCCTTCACATTGTACTGTCCTCTGCTATCATAATGCTCTCCCTCAATCTCACACCACTCATTCACATACAGTGTACTTTCCTTCCCATACCTCCATCTCATATGTACAAAGTATAAAACATACTGTACTGGACGTCAGTGCATAATTACATATCATACCTGACCCAACAATTTTTCCAAATTCAGTAATTTCATTTTTTTTTTTTTTTTTACTAACATAGTGTTGTCTTTATCACATCCACTTTCAAAGGTGTACTTGATCATATTCTTCCCTGATGATGATCCAAATACTGTACTGTACAAACAACAATAAAACAATGGACAGAATACAGTAATACCACACACAAATCAGGTGAACATATATTTATTAACAAATATCTGACTGGAGTCCCACTACCTGCATGAATAGTTCAACAGAAAGACACATATTTAACCACACATAATCCCACTGTGTATGATACTTACAGAATGCGTGTTCAACTGAATGAAATGCTGCTCGGTAAAAGAGAAACCAATTAAACCAACAGATGATAACAAGAAGAAGACTTTAAGTCAAGAGATTAAATTAAGGAAGTACCCTAACTCCTTCAATATGAGAGGTCTCTTTAAATTAGATAAAATCATCTGGCAATAATCAGAGGGGAAAAAAGAAAATAAAAAACACTGTGAAGGTGTTAATCAGTAAACAAGATAAACAAATTGGTGCATATTATAAAACCATGAATTGTCATCTATATTTAAAATAAATCATGGATAAGAGTGTATGCAAGTCAGAGTCTGGCCACTTACCCTCCCTTTTCAATATGTACAAAACATAAAAACCAGACTCATGTACAGTACTGATAAATACATACAGTAACTAACCTTCAGTTATGCATACATGAACCTGCTACCTAGTATCAGTAGTATCTGCTTTACTATTTGTCCTATAATAGAGAATCAGTATAAAAGCAAATACTCTAAAAGTTCTTCAATATACAGCAAAAATGCTGCAATTTTTCTGTTACAAATTACTGGTAACAAGACTGTTTAGTATTACTTTACAATTGCTTTCTTCACTGCATACACAAGAATGCCAAAAAGAATAACCTGAAATACTTCACCATATACCAAGTATGCATAAAAGCCAGTGTTAGTGAAACTCTGCATTATGTTCATTGAAAATATTTCTTTTACAGTAAAAGCAATACTACTGGTACCTGGCATCCATGACAACAACAACTGTTGAGGGACAGCACCTCTTTCCTTGACCTGGATACTGCCGAAAGTCCACTCATCAATCATTCTGTTTCTTAACAGAGGTAAGGAGATAGCCAAATAGATCTTTCTATGCGTACTGTAACATCCTCTCATTCTTTTGGAATACCAGTCTTTTTACTTAAAATGTGGAAGTACGGGACAAATGGATATGATGAAAAGAATATGAACTCAAAAGAAAATACATTACTTAGAATACATGTAAAATAATGTAGTACCCATAACCCTCATCAGCATCAGCTGGCTCATTACAAATGGTTCAAGTCCAAGAATATCTATAAAAACTTAAAAAGTAAGTACCAGGTATGCAAACTGAAATCTCAGACTACAAGGGACAGTAAGTTTTCTGTTAACAGACTACCCATGACCAACATGGACACTGTGAGTACAATCGAAGTTAGAATGTTCTCGGGCCACTACATCATACACTGAAATACAGTAGTTCAGTTGAGGCTGCAGTTCAGTTTTGGTGTTTAAAAATCAAACTGAAAATACAATACAGGTATACACTCAAATTTATTTTCTGCAATGATGTCTGCAGACACAGGCTTCATTACACAGAAAAGATTATGAAAGGTAAGAACATGAGGAAATTAAGATGGTGAAGCTTGGACTTTGTTGGAAGGACACAAGTCAAGAGTGAGAGGCATGGAAATGAGTTACTGAACGGTAATTGAGAGAGGAGTATGTGGAGTTACATGGAAAGACAGGCAGATATATCAGGAAGTGGAGGAGCACTGATGTGTTGATACATATTCTATTTGAGATGGTTTGGCCAAACCGAGAGGAAGAAGAATGAGAGACTGACTATGAAAGTGCTTGTCAGTGAGACGAAGGGGAAGAGGGAAGGGGGAGGTCAAGGATAAGATGGTGGGATGAGGTGGAAAGTTATATAAGTGAGGCGTGTGTGCTTTGGAGAATGGGCAGCCTAACAGCCGAGGAAAGGACAATGTGGAGGTGATTCATTTGTGGTCACTGAGAACAGACAGCCTAACAGCAAAGGATTTGGCAATTTAGAGGCAATTTGTTTGCGGTCACCCCTTTCAGATTAAGGTATCTGGCAGTGCACACCATAGATACAAAGAAAGACAATGCACATTATGCAACATCATTTGGTTACTGAGTAGCCATAGAGCACAATACATTATATTACTGTAGGTTAGGCCCAGGATAACACCCAGGGCAACTCCTTTTGTGTATTTAAACTTTAATGTACGAAAGTAAGGCAATTATGGTCCATACAAAACAAACACATATTAACAATGAGATTTCTTTTACTCAATCTCAAACACTAACAAATAAGAGAAGCCTTTCATGTACGTATGTACCTGGCGTAAAATACATAAGGATACATGTTAAGATGGTATTGCAAAAAACCCCACAAATTTTAAGGTACCAGTATGTAAGAGTTGAACACAAAATTTAATACCCCACCTTTATATATATTAATAATTTGAGGCAGTTTTTGAAGTGCTCAGCCTCAAAAATAAAGAGAAGAATCCCATGATAGCAATCACCCAAAAGTGCAGAATATGATATTAATGTACCGTACAGTACTAGATTATGTCCAGCACCTGCTAAATGACAAAAATGAACAGCAGATG
Source organism: Birgus latro (assembly GCA_018397915.1). Classification (NCBI taxonomy): domain Eukaryota; kingdom Metazoa; phylum Arthropoda; class Malacostraca; order Decapoda; family Coenobitidae; genus Birgus; species Birgus latro. The sequence continues at coordinate 21,258 of JAGKTI010010705.1, forward strand.
ATAGAGTGAAGTCAGTATTTTCATTAATAGATGGGTGAAGTTTGGAACATGAATGGATTGGATAAAAAAAGACGAAACATCAGACCACAGATATCTGGCTGTGGTGGAGCTCTGATTTAACCAGCCAAAAACTTATTATTATTAGCCAGTTTAATTGTTCAAAAATTCTTTGGTATCTGAAATGGCTGTAGACATTTTACTGCTATGTCAGTTAAGAGGAAACTTACTGTAACTCTAAGTATGCTACCTGCAATAAAAACAAGCTAGTGCACAAAGTGTACATTGCACCTGCTTCTGCCAATTAAGAGTAAACAAACTATCACCTGAAAGAGGTGGAGGGACCAACTCATGGCTAGGTGGAGTGGATGGGGGTCCCTGGGGAGCAGAAGGGGGGTTAGAGGTGCGCCTCTTTTTCTTGGGGTTATTAGGTGAGTCTGGAGACCCTCCTGTCCCTGGCTTGAAGTCTGCTGTCAAGCTACTGTTGTTGGTAACAGCTGAAAGATGTAGTAATATTTTTCACTTAAATGTATCATACATAGTTCAGTAACACAGTACATCATAATTAACTGCATACTGGCACACTTCATCACAGCATACCGGTACTAAGGAACAACAGCTACCTTATAACGCATGATTTTGTGCTGCCAATAACTCATTTTCCCCCAAGTGTCAGTTATTCAAGCACCTTAAACTAAGCAATTTTAGATACCCTTTGCCCCAAGGCTGATAGATGGGATGTCCATGGTGCAGGAGATTTAGGAAAAGCTAACCCATGTCACTACAGTATGGTACATGTAGCTAAATTAATCCTTCTTGAACTAAATACAGTAAACTGGAAAACTCTAGGTGTCCCACTCTTATACTGTGAAGAGATGAAGATGCCTTTCTCCTTCTAACCTAAAAATGATGATAGGTTTCCTCCTGTGGAATCTCTGTATGGGGTTGGCCATGGTACAGATGATGTTTTCTATGGACTGGAAGCTAAATCCAGTGCCAATACCAGCTAATTACTTCCCAGCAATTGCTGTTGGAAAACAATATTTTTGAGAAGTATATGATAAGATTTATGACAATGTGAGAGTGTCAGCTTGGACTTTTCCCTTATGAACAGTCACTCAGAAAGAGGATCACAGAATGACTGTACTTGAGGCTGAATGATTGTGTGGCTAGTTACAAAGTTTGCAGCCACATTTTACTCTCCTGATAGTACCTCTCTGGTGCAACGAAATGCCAAATTGGTGGTCATTTACTGAAACGACACCGAATCAGCACTTTTAATAGGAAAATATTATAATTTTTATGACCATATAGATCCATACACACCTACTTACCGGTATCTGAAATCCATTAAAAAAACTGTGCTTAATTTAACTATCAATAAAGAATCAGGATTCAGAGTGAAAACCTGCTAAAATTAGCTGGTTTCTCCCCTTTAGATCGCCAACACACTTAGAGATTTCTATTTTCCATCATTACTGATTTACACTGGAAATAAATGTATCTGCACATTAAATCAACATATATACAAACTTAAAATCTGTCAAAACAAGCTGTTGAGCTAAAGACATAACACTTCCACTAAGTTTAGAATGTTTTTGCTCTGAATCCAGATTTTTTTAATAACAGTTAAACACAAAACTCTGACTGGATTTCAAGCAATCAGATGTGTATGAACCTATATGGTGATAAAAATTATAATATTTTCCTATTAAAAGTGCCAATTCGGTATTTTGTCACACCCATTCCTCCCTGGGTTGATGGTAGCCAACCATCTAGCTACTACCTTGAAAATACAATTCTGTAAGAGAGAGGTTAGGTTAGGTTACAAAAAGTTTGGTTAGATTAGCATAAAATAGGTTAGGTTAGGATAAATTATATTAGATAAGGTTAGGTTTCAATAAATTAGCTACACTGGGCTATTAGGAAAATTTGGGTTAAGTTTGGATAATTCAGCAATGAAATGGGCAATTTTGTGCCCCAAATGGCATTCTATGTTGGCGTCTGTCTTTCCTCGACACTTTTCAGAATTGTAAACGAAGCCCACTTTTTAAATGCCAGTACTATTCACCACTGAGAAATAAAAAACATCTAAACTTAAAAACACGCTCAGAAAATACTCTCAGAATCACATGATGGGCTTTGGTAAAGAAAAAACTGAAGAAGACAGGAAAATAACATGGTCCCATGTCTCCTTGATAATTATCAGTTTTCTTACTTACTTTGAAAGATTTGGAGAATGCTTTAGGAACTTTAGGAAAAAGTAAAACTTATGATACTGGTAAAGACTAGCTAACTGCTGTAGCTGTCACTGGACACGAATACATGTATGTTCTGTCATGACTGATAAAGCCTGTGGGGAGATTTTTTTTTTTTTTGTCAATTTTTGGTAACTCACATCACTTTTCAAAATAAAAAAAAATATTTTCTGGTCTATTTTAGTGTGAACTGAATGAATTTGAGCTTCATTTTTGTTGGAAATCACTCATTTTGGACATCAGGTCAACCCATGGCAAACTATACCTATTTTTAGGTAGTTAAGGAAGTGGCCAGGCCACTCATGGCAATGTTTACCGACGATCTCACCGACTGGCCGCGTCGTTTACCAACCATTGCTCCAACTGGAGGCATCAGTGTATTTTGTGTCAAAATAATGGGAAACTTAATGATTCAACAAAACCTAACCTAATCCAACCTATCCTCACTTGCATTTGAAAGACAGCTTTCAAATGTAAAAAATGCACGTTAAGAACATTAAATATATGGCCGGCTACTGGCAGACGTCAGCGGAGATCTGAGGTATTAAATATAGAATTTGCATGTTAAATATTTCTGAAAACAGCTGAATAATGGAATAGACTCAAAATAACAAGGTCTGCAATGTGGTTGGTGTCAGATTTCCTTGATCGAGTGATGTGAATTACTGAAAATTGACCATTTTTTTAATGTTATGGAAGAGAGAGTGCAAAAAGGACACTTTTGATACTAATGCTTGTCAAAGGTACTGTAATTCAAAACACACTGAAAAACAATGGAAAAGTTCAGTGGGCACCAGAAATTCTACAGGTGTATGAAAGTAAAAATCTGCCATCTCTTCTTTAGTGTTCTCATTATATAAAGTACAGCATCAGATCAGTAATGAGCTGATAGAAAAATCAGTTTTATTCAATACCGCCGACTAAATGCAGATCAACAGTGGAAATGTGGGTTGGTTTGCTCACTCTGCATATCTATCACTAACCAAAAACCAATTCCTGTACCTTATTTTTCAATATTCCTAAAGCTATGAATATACAAAAAGAAGTTTGCAACTTAAGGAACGTTATTTTCAGTTGTCTTTGTTGGTCCTGGTGATCTTTCTTTCACATTTCAATTCTCATTAACTGTACTTCACTGGGACATGCTGAACTCACCTGACTTCTTCTTCGGCATATTGACCGTCTATGGAATCAAAGAACCCTTCAAATAATTATTCAGTTCACTCTTGTCTTGTGTGCCGATTTTGGCTGGAGGCAATTTTTCTGAAGAAAGGCGTCTACTTCAACGCCTCCAATTTCAGAACACACACTTTCTACGGTTTATGTCATGGTTCGCCGCGTGGTCATAATTATCCACCAATGTCACCTGCATTCCCCTTCTAAGTTAGCTCATTATTGTTACTTCCAAAGGTCGAAAATAAATAGTTAATAATGTTATTGTTGTGCTAAATGTTTACAGATGGCAGGTCAGTCGCCCGAGTCACTTGGCGCCAAATACGAAATTGAGTGCGTGCTGAAATATGAATATCGTAATACCTGTAGTACAATATGCACTTTTATTTACCGTAGACAATTCCTTTTGATACGAATTCGTGTTCATTTACAATCAATATGCATAATTACTTTACCCAGTCAAGAGTTTTGTCAGTCAGGCTCCACCAAGGAGCTGCAACCTATTCAGGACCAAGATTCTTTTAAAGCAGCTCTCACTTCCCATCTTGGTGACTCCATGTTCCAGTTCCATTAACTGTATGATGTTATTTCTTTCTTGTCCTCTTGATGTCTTCCCCTGTCCCCCCACTTCACTCCTCAGCCAGTAGTTACTTCCTAGCTTCATATGGTGCACCTTCCGGCCTATATCTTTGCTTTGTTCTTTCTTACTTATTTCCTATTTTCTGTGGGCTGGCGCATCAGCAGTGTGTGGCTTCCGTGGGCCCTTCCTTTGGGCAGGCTCAGGGTCCGGGAAGCCCACCAGGTGAGATAACCTAACAAATTGGACAATGTGGTTCGTATGTCACTTGCCCAGTCACTGTCTGCCTTCCTATCTACCTATTGCCAGACGCCTTAATTCCGTAAGGGGTGGCCACAAATAAATCGCCTCCACGTCGCTCTGTCCTCAGCGATTTGGTTGCCCTCCTTCCAACTCACACACCCCTCTCATACGTGTATATCTCCCCACTCCAAGCCTCCAAGTCATCCTTGGTTTCTGTCACCTCATCTCCTCCTCCACCTCAATCACACACTCCACTAGTCAGTCTCATTCTCCATCCGTTCCACATATGGCCAAACCGTTTTGTAGTATTCCTCTTGACACTTTCCATCACATCCAAATCAACATCGCAACTCTTCTTTAGTTCTTCATTTGTCTGTCTGCCTCTCCATGTAACTCTACAAGCTCTCAGATAACTCATATCATCTTCTCTCACTCTTGACTTAAGTCCTTCCAACAGGGCCCAAGCTTCACATCAATACTTGTAGATTAGAGCGGAGCTCACAGTACTGTCATGCTTCCCTATTCATTATCGCTGCTTTCAATGAACCAGTACCCTTTCTATCTTGCTTTACTCTTTCAAGCACGTCTATCTATCTATCTGTCTATTGCCAGACGCCACAATTCCGTAAGGGGTGGCCGTTTAACTATGTCATCGTCTAAATTCCATCCTTAATCATCACACTACTCAAGTACTTGAATGGACTTAAATTCTCCGTTTCCTCATCTCCAGCTTCAGTGTGAATGTTGTAATTTCATTTCTCTCTAAGACTATAACTTTACCCTTATCTACATTTACTTTTAAATTATGTTTCCCACATACACTCACAGACTCATTCACCTACCCCATTTACCCAGTCACTGGGTATGTTAAATGTTATGGTTTGCATGGTTGACTGATTCCAAACAGAACTAGGATGTCTATATGCCTTATACAGGATTTTCACGTGATATGTCACCACACCAGATGTCGGCCATGCTGGCGAAAGTGCAGCACCACACGAATTTTGTGCTCTAACAAGTCTCTTCCATTCACTTAGTTAGCCAGACGCCTTAATCCCGTATGGGGTGGCCACAAACAAATTGCCCCCATGTCATCCTGTCCCCTGCCATTTCGCTGCCCTCCCCCCATCTTACACCCCCCTCTCTCATATACCTCTCTACTCCATCCCTCCGTCTCATCCTCGGTCTACTCCTCCCTCTCTCTTCCTCCACCACATTCACATTCACTCTCCTATAAATAGCCTCTCACTCCTCATTGTCTCCACAAGGCCAAACCACCTCAGTGTATTTCTCCTAACATTTTCTATCAAATCCACGTCCACACCTCAGCGCTCCATCACTTCCTCATTTGTCAGTCTGCCTCTCACTGTAACTCCACATGCTCCTCTCAGATAGCTCATTTCCACTGCTCTCATTCCTGATTCGTGTCATTCCAACAAGGTCCAATCTTCGTTCCCATACGTTAGTGACAATACTGTTGTGGAGTGATTTTTTTTACTTCTATGCTCACTTCCCTATATCTTATAACTGCTTTCAAAGAACCAGCAACCTTTCTTCTTGGCCTTCCAAGCGCTTCATCCTATAAACTTCCATCCATTCTCATCACACTACCCAAGTACTTAAATGTACTCAAATTTCCATTTCTTTACCATCCAGCCTCACAGTGACTTCATTTCTCTCAAAGACTACACGCATTGCAGCGCTAGCGCCTTCATACATACTCTTCACGACATTCAACAGCTTCCCATTTACTCCATATATTCTTAATATTTTCCACATTCCTTGTCTGTCCACTCTGTCATATGCTTTCTCTAGATCCACAAAGGCTGCATACAGCTTATATTCCGTCTCTAGAAACTTGTCCACTGAACACCTTAGGATGAATATCTGTTCTACACAGCTCTTCTCTTCCTGAGACCTCCCTGCTCTGCTCCAACAGATTCCTCTGTTATTTCCCTAACTCATTCAATAAGCATCCTACCATATACTTTCCCTATTACACTAAGAAGACAAATGACCCTATGATTAGTACACATTTTCCCCCCCTTCTCCTTTGTACGAGAAATCCTCCAAGACCCTGCCTTCCTCCCATGCCAATCTGCACATCTTCCATTTCCATTCTACTGCTATTTTTCCCCCATGCTTCATCATTTTACCACACACTTCATAATTTCCTGGGATTTCTTCATTTTGTCTTTCTTCATTGCTTCCACTACTTCCATCCTACTGATCGTTTCCTTCATTCTCATCTCCCTCCTTCTAGGTCTACCAGCCATTCGCCAGCCACTTATATTAGCGTTACTTTCATTCTCCGTGTTTAACAAGTCCTTAAAGTGTAATCTAAAACGAATCATCTCTCTCTCTCTCTCTCTCTCTCTCTCTCTCTCTCTCTCTCTCTCTCTCTCTCT